>JAJHUR010091751.1:0-13022 GCA_027495735.1 Lutjanus campechanus | reverse complement strand
TGAGTAAATGTACTTAGTTTCTTTCCACCACTGAATGAAGGCAATATTAAACTTAATAACCAAATGTTAACAAAAGGTCAATTTTCGCTATCAGGCTAATTCAAACGATTAAGCAGGCAACTGACCCATCTGTATCCTTTCTTGAATGGTTTCACAAATGTATTTGTTAGTTTATGATTCGTTCAAACAAACCTTTGTAGTGTTTAACCATTCTGGCAGCAAACTTCACAACTGTCAGTTAATTTCCACTTTCCACTGGCAAAGTCATGCATAGAACAGCTTCATACAGACAAATATATGGACTCCTCTCATTAACAAAATAAACATGACCTGAACAGAGCCTGAACACCATGGCTTTATGAGGACGGTGGATAAAAATAACAATTCAACTTGTGATTGTGAACAAACACCAGGAGGACAGAGATCAACACTATGGTGGCACAGACAGCACGTCCTAATATTCTGAGATCATTACTGTTTTGACGCTTGATTCTTCTGTCTATATCCTGATCCTATCTGTTTAATATTTGAGGGGAAGTATCATTCATGACCAAACAAACAAGCATCAATAGATCTTATCAATGACTAATAAAAGACACAATAAATCCTGTTTTGGCAAGCAGTGGAAAAAGGTTCTTCTGGTGATACGGTTCACCATATCTGTTGTGTTATTGCCCTGTGAAAAGCTTGGTGTGTGTGTGTTTGGTAGGTACAGTAAATATAAAGGTGCCTGATGAAGCTCAGAAAGCTTCAGTTTCCCAGTTACACATGAGGACAGAGTACATAATCTGGCAGCTGAGTACACAACATGCTCGCATCAGCAGACTGGCTTAGAAAATACCATTAATTTGTATCTTTTCTACCTCAAAGCCCAATTCTTGTATTTGATGACTGAATCTACAGATGGCCACTATCAGCCGTGCATTTGCCTCGAACAGAGAGCACTTAATGGATCTTAACAGACTAGACTTGCTCTGTTATCTTTGCATACTAATAATGGCTATAATGAGACAAACCAACACAATTATTAATTATTCATCATCATCATACCCTGATTAGAAAGCAAGAGTGCAGCAGCAGTGTTACACAGCTCTGTACAGAACTAGAATTAATGTCCAGTACATAACACTTGCACACAGTTATAGTGTGTAGCAGAATATGAAAAATGAAGAACCTCCTAAATTAAATGTTCAACAACTGTGCAATTTTAGTACATAATTAGTATAATTAATATTGTGAACAACTTGCCAGATGGATTGGCTGTTCGGAGATACAGGACATCCAGATTAAACATCATCGCCAACTTCATCATAAGGGAAGAAAAATCCTTGCTGTCAGTGCTTGAGAGTGCCTCTGAATGAGGTGAGGATATACCAAATTTGCAACCTAGATACTCCTTTATCTGATTTAGGATCGCATACAAAAGTGGCTCAGATCAATTGAAAAGATCAAATTCAATATGACTGATGTTGTGTTGACACAGTTGTGAAAAAAACAGATCAAGTTAGCAAAAATAAATCAGACAGAACAAACTACATAACTTCACATAAATAAAAATGTATCCATGTGAACATGCTAACACAATATTCATCATCCAAGCCAATTCAGTGCAGTAAGAGAGTGTTGGTGGTGACCTCAGTCAGAGCTCTGCAGGAGTGATGGAGCCAGAGAGAGTAGAGTACTCTCTGAGACTGGTAGAGAGTAATGGCCCTTGACAGGGATATTAATAATTTAAAAGCCATAGAGAAGAACCTCCTCCACTCTGCTGCAGACCTGCTAAAAAGAAACCCCCCCCCCCCCCAACAGCACCATTTTTGTTTTACCTAAAAAATGCCTAAAACTGCTTTAAAAGATTCAGTCTTCACTCAGCTCAGCAGCTGAAGAGATAATTTGTCTCAAAATCTCTCTCTCTGCTGCCAATATTACATCACTGACTGTACACAAAGACACACTCATGTACACACTGGCCCGTGATGGACTGATGAGATGTTGAGGTGAGGTGCTTCCCTTGGACAAAAGATACGTTTGTGCCCCAACAAATTCTTGTGTGTGGTGTGGTGTGGTGAGGGTTTTCCAGTGTCTGGTAAAAGATGCAGGAGAGGCTCTCCGTGAGACTCAAATCAAAGCATGGACAAAATCTTTTTTATTTCTCATTATGTTCATTATGTCCATTATGTCATTCATTATGTTTTCAGGTCATTCCATTCTTGTGAACGTGATATCTCAAGAATGCCTGGAGGGAATTTCTTTAAACTTGGCACAAATGTTTACCTGGACTCAAAGATGAACTGATTAAATTCTGGTGGTCAAAAGTCATGGTCACAGTGACCTAATTAAAGGGATAGTTCACCCAAAAATGAAAATTCAGTTATTATCCACTCACTGTCATGCCGTCACTCAAGCTCCAACATGCCAAGTTGACTTGAAAGATGTAATTTACGCCATGTTTTTAGCTTAAATCTTCACAAGAGTGTGTGGTGTGATGGAGTGCGAACAGCATGTTGGGGCTTTAGAAGACTTGGACACCAGACAAGCAGTATGGAGGCATTTTTATAGGCTTTTTTGTTTGTCAGTTTTTTCCATTTGAAAACTGGTCACCATTCACGTTCAGTGTTTTGTGGACTAAAAAACTAAACCTGACCTTCAATCAGCATGAGGATGAGTAGATAATGACTGACTTTTCATTCTTGGGTGGACTATCCCTTTAAACACATTTTGGCCATAAATCAAGAATTAATATGATTTCACACAGATATCTATTAGGATAAAATGATGAGGCGATGAAACACATCATAATGTTAAGCTCTCTATCACTGCTCTGTACCTGTCTCTTATACACATCTAGATGTGTATAAGAGACAGGCAGTATGGAGGCATTTTTATAGGCTTTTTTGTTTGTCAGTTTTTTCCATTTGAAAACTGGTCACCATTCACGTTCATTGTTTGGGAGATTTTGCCACGCTGTTTTCCTGTGAAACTCCAGCAGTGTTTTGTGGACTAAAAAACTAAACCTGACCTTCAATCAGCATGAGGATGAGTAGATAATGACTGACTTTTCATTCTTGGGTGGACTATCCCTTTAAACACATTTTGGCCATAAATCAAGAATTAATATGATTTCACACAGATATCTATTAGGATAAAATGATGAGGCGATGAAACACATCATAATGTTAAGCTCTCTATCACTGCTCTGTACTCCGCTATAAAAAGTGAAGACAGCATGTTTCTGACTGGAAATTATTCACTGGAATCATGTCAATATAGTCATAACTTCCATTGAATACCTTTATGTAAATTGTAATAAGTTACAGGTCAATAAAAACAAAACAAAAACACACACTCTCTGACAGGTGTCTGACAGCCGGTGGCATGTGGCAAGTGTTCTTTTGGATCATTATGAGATGCCACAGGTCCTGCCAACATTCGTACTCTTAACAGCACAAAACCTTTAATTAACTCCAACCATTTTTGATAGTGATCACATTATTAGTTTTAACTTCATACAGACCTAAAGATAGTTAAGTCAAGACTAATTTTTAGCCAACAGATGCTAATAGAATTGGGACAAACAATCAATGTGTAACTATTTGACCATAACTTTTTTTCATGTTATCCACAGCAGCACCATGTATCACAACATATTAGACTTAGTTCTACCTTTGCTTCCAACCAATCATCATAATTAATTGTTCAAGATTTATCCTTCAGCTTTTTTGCCAGATTAGAGAATTTGAGTGATGCACATAAATGCAAGTTGGTGTGTGTGTGTTTGTGTGCACTGTTACACTGTCAAAATTTCATGTTTTGCGTGTGTTTTTCAAGCAATATCCATATTTAGATCATTACTTGGTAAAGATGCCATCAATGCCAAGGGCTTCTAACGCGTCCATGATTTAACTCAGCAGTGGTCTTCTTTGTGGAGTCTTAATAGCTATAATTAGCAGATTAAACAACACACTTACATATTTGAGATGATAGTAATGAACAATATCAGCCTCTGTAACCTCCATAACCTCAACCTAAGCTCTCATGTCCTCACGTAACACTTAGAAAGACCCAGAGAAATAAACCAGTTGTGTCCGCCTTGTACTTTGATTGCTGCTTTCCTCTCATCTTTCCCTTTCATATTGTGTTGGCTGGACAGACGGCTGTCATCATCCCACATTTCTGGCCCAGAGAAAAGCTTTTGTTATGGAGGCAACACTTGAAAAACAAATTTTGTATTGTGTCATTCACTTTTATTCCATCGTCAGCTTCTGTTCTCAGGCTGATGGCTGCACATGATGAAATGCCGTCTCAACCTTTGAAGCTTTCAAGGTCTCTTTTCAAAGTTAATTGTTTAGCAGTGAAACATCACATGTGGGAAGCAATTTAGTTAAAGGAGTCCTTCAAATTTGACTGCAAAATTATCTTTTTAAAATTTTCCTCCCAAATGACACTTTCTTATCCGACCCCTCTCTCAGCAGGATGACTTTCTCTCGTCTTCTCATACATCGTTTGTTCATACATCACATTCCCTTAGTGCTGGTTACTTAACTATTCCTTGCTTTCATAAGAACTCTTTTGAGGGTTCAGCCTTCACCCCCCAATCTCTATTCCTCTGGAATAACATATCACTGCACACTGGAGAGGCAACCTCTGTTGATATGTTCAAATCCAGGCTGAAACACAACGGTTTTCTGTTTACGATGATCTCTTCTAATTTAACTGGCTGGAACCCAAATCACAATGATGGTATCATTATATGATCTCTGTTTTTATAATTTACAAACATCGATCTTGTTGTCATAACTACTATAAATACTGTATGTGTGTGAGTGTGTGTGTACAGTAATCAAAGAAGCAGAAAGACGCGCACATGTTGTCTTCTGCACTTGAAATAATATGATTTCAGGGGACAGCTCACCCCAAATTCAAAAATACATATTTTTCATCTCTGGCCTGTAGTGCTTTTTAACCATCTATACTGTCGGTGTGAGTTGCAGAGTTTTGTAGATATCAGCCATAGAGATCTGTATAGCGTATAATCATGCAAAATAAAAAATAATCAATAATTCCCCTCAAATGGATTAAAACTACAATTAAAAGCCTGATTAAAAATGGAAGGAGTAGAAACTACAGCAATTTGTCTTACATTGTAGGGAGTAAAAGTAAAAAGTTGTCAGAAAAATTTATATTTAAGTAAAGTACAGATACCTAAAAAATGTGTAGCATAGGGCTGCATCTAATAATTATTTTCATTGTTGATTAATCTGTCATTTATGTTCTCAATTAATCAATTAGTTGTTTGGTCAATAAAATGTCAGAAAGTAATGAAAAAAATGAGTGTTTCTGTTTTGACTTTAATGACAATTCATTATCTTACCAACCTGTGATTGGCCATAGCAAAACAAAAAACAACAACAACTGCCTACTGCAGCCTTAAATGACAGAACACAAATGTGGTTCCATTACAAGCATTTAATGAAGTTCACTGATGTAATACATTACAATGATTTCTTTACAAACTCAAAAGAACAGAGCCTGTAGCTCTATGACAATGGGAGCATCTTAGAAAATGCATCAGAGCGCACAGCAGATGAATTCTCTGCATCTCCTCGCATGACACTGTGGATCCAGGGCAAATAGTTGGAAATCTTCATGTAGACTGCATATGGGTACCTGTTGCAGGCTTTGTCATAGGAAAGGATTCCTGCAGCATAAATGTCCCCAGTTGCAGGATCTCTGACAGCCAGAGCGCCTCCTGCATCACCAAAACAAACGTTGTGCTCAAACGCGGCGGCTCTGGTGCAGAACATGTTGTCGTCCACTGCTGGTTTGAGGTCACTACCTGCATATTCTGACTTACAGCTTGAGTGACTGGCCAGGGACAGGACAAGGCGTTTGAGTGAAGTAGAAGGGCTGAGGAGGATCCCCCAGCCCCAGCCAACAATGGCCCCTCCAGAAGGCTCCTGTCCTCTTTCTGGCAGGGGGATGGGGGCCACCTTATCGCTCATAACCACTGGCTGCCTCAGCTTGATCAGAGCCAGATCGTTGTCCCAGTCAGTTTGGTTCTGGAAGGCTGGATGGAGAACAATCTGCAGGAGGGGAAGGTAAAAGCGTCTGGTATTTATTCTTGCCATTTTCATTCAACTGTAATGCAGTAGCATAGCAATAAAAATATCCCTCATATATCCCTCTTATGTATTTTTTTAGGTTACATTATGCTTTGAGAAAGTCCTCCCACCTTTAAGTCTTATTCAACCTGAAGATTTAAATGAAATGATTTAAATAGTGCTTGCTCATGGTGGCCCTGTTGGGTCTCTGTAAATAATACTATTTAGAATATGATCTAGACCTACTCTACATGAAGACTAAGACTTGACTGTTGATTGTTTTTCTCAGTTTTTTCTCAGTTCCTGAAAAACTGACATTTTGGAGATATATGATTTTCTTTGGATGGTGTTGCTTCATTATTACAGCTGCATCACACTTGCGTAAAGTCATATATTTCCCGTAATTCAGACCTGCATTATGAATATATATGGCAGCTGAATTTTTGCTTCCAACTTGAAATAAATCTAAACACTAAGGACGAACAAACAATAATGTGAAAAGCAACCCCTGAGATCTTGATCATGATTGAAGAAGTAAAACTTTCGATTTAATGTCCATCTATTCTCACTCACCTTCTCGACAGCGACCTCTTTGGAAGCATCAGCTTGTGTCCGCCCTGTGATTCCCAGGTATACTTTAGGAATGACAGGTTGTTTTCCCTGAGTGTCCTGTCGAGTCTTCCTGACAAAAAGATTCCTGCCAGCCGTCAAAACCCAGCGGTCAGAGATGAGAGCACCACCGGCATAGCCTCCATCCAGAATACTGTCAGAGAGGAAGACCATGGCCTGCCAGGGGACATGAGGGGCCAGAAACCCCCCAACCATTCGCCTGGAGCGGAGTGATGCTAACCTGGAGACTGAGACATGAACAAAGACATAAGTTGATTTCTTTTCTGTATCTGAAGAGTTTTCTGTTGTTTTTATGCTGCAGCAGAGAAGAAGCTGCTGCTTGAAGGCAGAGCTCCACACCCACAGATATTGATGCTGAATGTGTACTTTCGCTGACAACTTTCAGGGAGTGCGAGGGCTGCGGTCATACCAGGTCAGGGCCTGCACTTTGTGAACTGTGCGATGCATCAACCTTCATCAATCACTGATTTAATGCTCCTCCCAGCGAGCATGGTAAGTGACCCAAATTAACCAACAGGTGCATTCTGGGTCTGGCAAAGATGCTAATGGTGGATCCTTCAGCAGAGACTTCTACGTTTACTTAGGAGCTCCTATCTTCAGTGGTGTGTGAGGCCACTCAGCTGTTACCGCTGCAGCTCTGAGTGTAAAGCACTCATTAAAATCAAAATAAAGAAGTGCAAACCACAGGCTACTAGTCTTGTTTACACAAGCATCTGGATTTACTTGAGAGAATAATGTCTGTAATTATGCCACCTCTGTCGGTGGTGCAGTTCACATTGGGGAATGTTGTCCCACTAGTCTGTTGTTTGATTTAATATTTCTATCATATAACAATCAGAGCACAATTTAATTTTACTTTTATCTTTGTACATTTTCACATAAGCAATTTTACTCTTACTTGAGTGAAATATTCTGGTACTCTTTCCATCCGTTTTTATGCTGATACCATCTTGTATTCCACCTACTCCACAGCAAACAAGACTTTCTCCAGGTTGCCGGCTGCTCTTTGATGACATCCATTATTAATCCAAAGCTTGTTCTAAACTCCAAAAAGTGCACATGTATGCGTTTCACAAGAGCACAAACTATTGATGTTCCTACAAACTTTAAAGGCTTATTTGCTGGATTTTCTAAATACTATTTTAGAATATCTACTGTACAATCATTTACATGTCTTGTTTTCTTCTGGTTTATATGTAAAATAATTTGTTCTCAAATGTCTCTTGATCTAAAGGAGCTCTGCTGAATAAATAAAACCACTACTGAGTAATTCCTCTCCGAGATGTCTGTCAAGCAATAACATCTCACCAGTTTGAGTTGTTTACCTTTGTGTGTTAAACACTGTTGACAGCATTTTTGTTCTTCCCTGTTTTCTCTCCAGGGGAACTTAAACATATTTAATAAAATATGATCTCCTCGACAGCAGGGTTACCACATCGTAGCGAAAGCACTGCAGTCATTAAAGCATATTGTCATCACTTCCTGAGATCTGCTGTTAGACGGAGCTTGCGATGCTTTCAAGCTCTGAGGGCTTTCTGAAGAAACAGTGGCCTCTAATTATTCATAATGAAGCAACAGAGGGAATCCATCCACTCTCTGTGCTTTGATCTGTGTGACTGAGAGATCTGTTCAGGATCATTAATCACGCTGTAACTCTACATCCTGACAGGGTTTATGTACCAAGAATCATTTCCAGTGTCTTCTTCAATCCATGTATTTAACGCAGTAAACAGTGGTTTACAAGGACAAATGAATGAATGACTAATTAGATTGATGCATCACAGAGACTGTGTGAATAGAGAATGAATTCAATGTTTTCTGCCTCTGAAGACTTCTCTTATCAACAAATGATTTTTCCACAAGCCTCCAGTCAGTTTAGTCACATCTCTCACTGAACTCTGATGGTTTGTTGTTATTTTACTTATTTAAGGATTGTTTGAAGAGAAGCAGGGAAGCAGGTAATTTCCCTGTCAGATACCGCAGCGCTACAGCCAAATCAAGAGCAATATCTGAAATGAGCGGTAACAGCTCAGCCCTTAGATCCCACAGGGAAGCCTGCATCATTTCATGCAGGAGTTATCTACCTGAACAGCAGCTGTCTAGGAGATATTGGAATAACTTGAATGGGTTCAGAAGTTAAAAGCTGCTGTTTAGATCACTGGATCAATCATTGTGGGCAAATGAGGGGTTACATTCTGACTGCAAATGTGTCTGTGAGATGTGTAAATGCCACAATAACCTGTTTGACCTGTATACTATTAATTTAGTCAGACCAATTAGTAGCAAACTTGCCATGGAAGTATTGGGCTGTCGGCCTCTTGGTTGTTATATTCACCACTTTGGTTTCAAACTGAAATACTTTATTTCAACAGCTATTGGATGGATTGCCATAAAATATAGATATCTATGGATCCCAGATGAATCAGACTGTCATTGGCATTGCCCTGACTTTTCCTCTAGTGCCACCAGCAGGTCAAAGCATCCACACAAAATGCAGCCACAATTATCTGATGGGTGGCCATGAAATTTGGTTACACACACTGTAACCAATGCTAAATGTATTTTTTTCCTCCTAAATTAAAGCATTATTCCCACTGCAAACATATTGTATAAAGATATAAAGGCCTGCATATTAAATACAGATACTAGTCTTACTGAGCAATTACTCAGTCATCGATTAATTGGTATCATCTCTACAGTGCAACATTGTAGACTAATTGTTCATAAGTATTTATTTTATCTAATTAAATCTTTTAATATCTGGATTTCATTTACCTTTTAGAATTCCCTTAATCCCATTTCTACTGCACTGCAAATTGTACTGTATTCTTTAAGTTATCTTAACAAAATAAAGTCCATCAGCCTCAGCTGTGCTTTTGGTGCGAAATATCAAATGTTAGTTTGTCAGATACTAATAAATACTATCCTACCTATCAACAAATATTCTATTTTATATTTCATTATAAACATGGAATATTGAAGTAAAAACTAGAAATTAGTTTTGGATTAAGACACTGTGTTATTCAGCATACACGTTTGTTTGAATATGTTATAGAGCTGCAACTAACAATTATTTTCATTATTGATTAATCTGCTGATTATTTTCTCAATCAATCCATTAGTTGTTTAGACAATAAAATGTCAAAAAATGGGAAAAATGTTGATCAGTGTTTCCCAAAGGCCAAGATGACGTCCTCAAATTTATTTCTTGAATTTTGCAACAAACACAAATAGATACAGTTTAGTGTCATAAAAGACTGAAGAAACCACAAAATATAAGTTGGAATCAGAATTTAGATTATTTTTCTTAAAATATTACTCAAACCGATTCATCGATTATCAAAATAGTTGGCAATTCATTTAATAATCATTGCAGCTCTAACATGTTAGTGTGTGACTGTGTTACCTTCTTCGGTGTGAGCCACATCTGCTAGACAGGCCCACGCTGCCAGGAGGAGTACAGTCCAAGAAAACCTTCAAACAGAGTCACATGATCAACAAACATTAAATATGTGAATCAATCAAAACAATAAACCTGGACACATTTAAGGACAGAGAATTACAAATTGTTAACAAATCTGTTATTTAATCACAGAGTTAGATAATTAAGCCTTTGATTTCCAACAGTTCACAAAACATTACTGGAAATTTATTAGAAAATTAAGTTTGACTGCTATTTAACAATGAGACCTTTTCATAGCAAAAACATTAAAAAAAAATCTTAGATTTAGAGATTATAAACTTTTCATTCTAAGTACTGATAAGTCTCAGCTAAGTTTATATCCTTATATAACATTATATATATATATATGTATATAATATTTGGTGCCGAATAAGAGAGATTTATATTCCAGGTGTTTTCAGACAAAATCGAAAATAACAGAGTATTATTATATGAATTAAATAATGTATTATTACAACTTACCACATGTTGATAATATTCTTCTTCTGCAGTGATGGTTATAATCTCTGCTCTTGAGCGTGTTGTGTATTTTGCAGCCGGGAGGTATTTATATCTCCTGACAGACAGAGACTCTGCCCTGGAAATTTCTGCTTGGCACAAAAACATTGATTCCCGGAGTGTGAAATAAGCTGTTGCGAAATCTTAGTTTTCATCATTTCGGAGACTCTCCACAGTGTGGATTCAGAAGAAAAAAACAACATTTAGCTTATTATTACAATTAAAATTTACACACATGCAGCATTAGTTTCTTGTATGATACAAGGGAATTCAGCTTAGCAGTTTGATTATGTGGTATAAAATATCCTGTTTGTGTTTCTATTAATGATTCACACGATTCCAACATCTGTTCCTAAGTCACATTCAAGTACTTTTCAAACACTTTCAAGGTGCATTTTCAATCTTTTCCAGCACCTTGAGGCCATGGTAAATTACATATTTATACACGCTTTATACATATAAATTATTGGATAACTTCACCGATCCACATACTGATCCAGTTTCAGAGTTCTATGTTGTTATCAGTTGAAAGTTATGTGCTATGCAGCGTGAAAAGATAAACAACAAAAGATAAATTCAATTGTCGGATGTAAATATGATTATAGAGTGTGGTCTAGACCTACTCTATATATAAAGTGTCTTGAGACAACTTTGTTGTGAATTGGCGCTATATAAATAAAATTTGATTTGATTTGATAAATAACTAATTTCTTTGTAACTCTATATTAATATGTATCTCAGGGGACACATGTCCTGAATCCCTATCACAAAATATAGCTGGTTAAAAAATGATAATTACCAACATAAACCACCATGTTCTGTACAAACACATTACAAACACTAACAAAACAAATTAGCAACATGAACATTTAATAAGCTTTCCAGAGAGGGAAACAAAAAACAAAGAATGAACATTAACTGACACAAAACTTTGCACCTGAAGTTCAGTTTTAGCCTCTTACTACAACTACAGCTACTACCACTAATAATAATAATAATAATAATAATAATAATAATAATAATAATAATAATAATAATTGTGAGAGTACTAAAAAATCCTGACAGTATGCTTTTCAATACCGTCATAAATACAAAATAAAAAATTAAAAAAAAAGAAGAAAAATGTTTCTGATGTGGATCATTCTGGATCCAGTCCCAATGATAAAGGTAAGCTAACAAACATTGCAGACTACTGCCAGTGGTGCAAATGTGAGTTCGAGTTTGTCAGTGAACGAAACCTGTACAGTGGAGTACAGTTGAGTTGAGCCTTTTTACACAAGTTTTACACAAATACTGCCCTAATACCGTAAACCCCAGTAAAATGCCAGGTAGGTATGAAAAAATTGATACAGCCCAAGCTTACTAGGGAAATAACTTAACAGAAATAACAAGAAAATCTTTGTCTTTTTTTCATTTTCAAGCCAACTCTCATTAAAACAGTTGCCATCTGGCATGTTGTCGTCGGTTAGTCTCTCACGGTTCCATCAGAGGGCGCACATCAAAACAGACTTCAGTTTGAAAGGCAAGAGCAAATAGCCTTTCTCTGACTTATTTTATTTCTTTATCTAAAATGTGAACTTTTCAGCCAGGGAGCAATTTATTTTGAAAGTAATGCAATTACAATTCAAGCAGTGTCAAACGCTTTATCCAAAATCCAAGCACTTTTCAAACTTTGAAAACACTACATTAAAATTCAAGTGTTTTCAAGGATTTCCAGCACAAACCCTGAATTCAGCTATTTTTTTGTTTTTAACTGTTTAGTTCAGTCTTGGATCCTCTTTGGTCGTTGTAAGGTTGGGGATTTTGCAAGGTAAAAGTGCTTTGCAGGTCAGTTTGTACTGTTTGCATCAGAGTTGGCTAAAAGTAAACAATGACTGTTTCAAACATTTTTATCTCTTGTGGATGAGAAAGTACTCTTACTACACCAGACTGTACTGGGCACATGTTGCCTCATTAGATTATCTGCAGGGAACAAAAACACCATATTTTATCAAATTCCTGGCAGTGAACAGTTAACTATGGCAGAAGTCAGATGTGCTGCAGGGAGGAAAGTCCAGCATTACTGCTTTGGATATTTACAGGTCACAGAGGGGTGTACAGGGGTTTGTAATTATGGTTTAATTCCATGCTGCCTTGATTAATTTAGCATCTTAAATTACAATGTTTTGAATTATTTAAAAAAGCTACAGTTGTTGATTCAAGCACAGTGGTAAGTGTTATGACAAGGTACATTATTAGTAGTCGTAAGTAAGTGAGTATTCAAGCAGTTCCTAGTGATCAAAAATCATCTTCATGCTAAAATGAATGAATAACTAAGCACACTGAGTGACAGA
>JAJHUR010091750.1:0-11486 GCA_027495735.1 Lutjanus campechanus | reverse complement strand
TGTAGTGGGGGGGGGGGGGGGGGGGGGGGGGGGGGGGGGGGGGACTTAGAAAAGGTTGACCGTTGTCTATAAATTTGATATTAGACACAATGTTTTAATCAACTGATTATTGATCCACAGGTCTCCTTCATTAAAACACAGAAATGACTCTATATTCTCCTGTTCACATGTATCAGAGTCATCTGTGGACAGCAGACAGTATCTACGGAGGCCTTCTGTCCACCTGTTGCACATCTCCTTGAGCAGAAGGTGTAACCTGACGGGGGAGGACACCCGACACTCTCAGCTGATTAATTATTGAGTATCTGAGGAGTATCCTGTGTCCCTCACATGTGATCTGATATGAAGTCAGGAAGACAAAAAAAAAAAAGACTGATGAAGAAGCAAGCTGTCGTCTCTCAGTTATATAACAGCAAAGTGAAGGAGACATCTCAAAATTACACTGAGCCTCTGGATTATCAGTTTATATGATTTCAGCCACAGTAATTCAAGTTTATGGGAGGGCGTGTGTAACAACTGAGTTATTACCTCCAGGTATTGTGATGCTCAGTCTCCTGGCAACGTAGAAAAAACCTAAAATAACTTCCTTATGGAATGAATACTGACTCTGTGATTATGGCATTTGGATCATCTCCAGTGAAATAAAACATCATTGTTTCTAGAGCTGCAATGACTAAATGTTTAATCAATTATTAAACAAATCGCCAACATTGTCATTGTTCAAATTCTCTGACTTCAGCCTCTCAAATGTGAATATTTTCAGGGGTTTTTTAAGTCTTCACAAGTCCTCAGTTAACTGAATGTCTTTGGTTTGTGGACAAAACAAAACATTTGTCATCTTTGGCTTCGGGAAGCAGTGATTAACATTTTCCAACATTTTTTCACCTTTGACGGAACAAACAACCAGTTGATTAATCGAGAAAAATACTGACACATAACTGAACATATATTTTTGATAACAAAAATAATCGTTGGTTGCATCCCGAATCATTAATGTAACTTTTTCCATGGTCAAGAATGACCTTTCAGGAGCGTCATCATGAACTAATCAGCAGCTATTTTGATCGTCAATTCATTATGTGTGTGTAATCCTTTGCTACCCAACCCTGTCAAATATTTAACAAAAGCAAAAATGCCTCAGAAAACAAATTTAAATGGAAAAGTAACAAAAAGCCCCTCTCTAACTGTAACATCCACACCAGCATGTTCAAATAACAGTTTATCATTAACATTTATAAGCATTTATAACTATAGAATTCATTTTAAATACATTTTAAACTGGGATAAACTTCAAGCTCTGAACTACAAATGAGTCACAAATAATAATTTATCAATATGTAACTTATAAACTGAATTTTATGAGTTTCACAAGCACTTCGATTTCTGCTTTACGGGGGCTGACAGGAAGCAAACAACCACATTAATCCTCCTTTGGTGTGGTCATTTTATCATGTAGCACCTATGCAAATACACAGTCCAGCCCTCTGCAGAAACACGCATCCTGCTCTTATCTGAAGCATGCGATGTTTGGCACCTGGCACGCACAAGTAGTGCCAAGGTTCAGCAGAGACACCTTGGACAGAAACAATTGTCAAGATTTTTTTATTTTATGTCATGATACTGTTTGAATAGTAACGTTTAAACTGTGCTCTGAGGACAGATGTCTTATGTAACAGCCTTTGTGCTTTATTAGTCTGGACCTGATGTTACGTCTTGGCTCGGTGTTGCTTAATTACACTTATTTCTGACCGGGTTGTTGACAGACACTCAGGTAACAGATAGAGTTTCTGACCAAGGTGAGCTTTTATGGGTTCACTTGTGGTTGCAGCAACCAGGTGTTTACTTCTGTTTCTCAGCGTCTTTAAAGCTGCTTTTCCTTAATTTTAGATTTGAGCGTGTGAGGCCGGCTCCCACCAACAAAAACAACCTGGTTAAACTTTAAATTGTTGTGCACCACTTTTGTAAACTATCTTAAAATTAAGAAAGATTTAAACCTCTCTTCAATTTAGTTTTAAGGTCTAATTTGAGGTGGGTCATTCCAACATGTCACATCACTCATCACTTACATCATACAGCTCATTTTGCACTATTTTCTACCTCAGGGTTGTCGTTTATACTAATATTTATACATATTATATAACTCCTACACTGTTTATTATGCATACCACTCTCCTTATATAGCCTAATATATCTTTGTATATCTCATCTTATATACATAATGTGCAACTGTCTTGTGTTATATACTGTATTCGTGTTTTTCACAGTTAAATCATGCTGTTTGATTGTATCTTTATACTGGGAATTTTTGCTGCTTGTATTCTATCATTTATGAGGTAAAATTATTTATATTTTTTTCCCTCTTAGTATAGTACTACACGACATTTCTGTATTTACATGTGTGCAATT
Organism: Lutjanus campechanus; assembly: GCA_027495735.1. Lineage (NCBI taxonomy): Eukaryota > Metazoa > Chordata > Actinopteri > Lutjaniformes > Lutjanidae > Lutjanus > Lutjanus campechanus. Next base: position 9,080 of record JAJHUR010091750.1, on the reverse strand, counting down.
ATCCATATAACTTTAGCTTTTTAGCTAGCTCGCAAATGATGTAACCGTTTGGATTTTTTGTTTGTTGTGTTGTGTTTTGTTTTGTTTTGTTTTGTTTTGTTTTGTTTTGTTTTGTTTTGTTGTGTTGTGTTGTGTTGTGTTTTGTTTTGTTGTGTTTTGTTACAATATGATGTTTGGTAATCTTTTTGCTATCTTTAACAATGTGATGTTTTCTGAACTTTTTAGCTAGCTAGCAAACAATGTGATGTTTAGTTAATTTTAACAAAATTAAAGAATACAAAACAGCAGTTAACTGTCTGAGAAAATCTGGATTTACTTATTTAAACCTATGGCTAAACTATGATTAGAACTAATCTTAGATTAAATTAATCTTAGTTGGTGCTTCCCAGTCTAAATCTAAAGTAAATTCCTCCTCTTTTCTAGATGAATTTAGTGGCATGTATGTGTTTAGTCTTTAACAAAAGACAGGTTCCTCTGTAGCAAGTGTTTACGGAGCATTTACATAGTATTGTTGACTTTCCAACAAGCAGTTTCTGCAGAACAAAGTATCTGCGAGGGCTCGAGCAGCACTTTCACACCATGTTAAGTAAGAGAACGTAGTGGTACAATATGCACACATATTTCTTTTCCATGTTTGACTTAGATGTGACCTTTGAGACAAAAAGCAGTGTTGACATAAAGGAGGCCCTCCATAGTTCTCTTTAATAAGTTACTATGTATTCTGTTATGTGTGGGTGAGCTGCTCAGCAAAGCCTCAAGGATCACAGCGGGAAGGGAACACCGCGGCCACATTCGGAAATCACTAACCAGCTGCAAAGCCTTTCAATAGCACAATGTTTGAGCTGGACGCAGAGAGAGGAGGCTCCAAGGGCACCAGGCACTGTGCTGCCCTCATAATTGAGCTGAAGGTTCATTAGATTCTCAGGTTTCGTCCCTCGTGCCAGCTCCACTGTTGACCCGTAACAGCAAAGTTGAATGAGCTGATGGAGCGCCGTTAGGTGTACTCGGCCTTATGTTTATAAAAGGATAAACTGCATCAATTAAAGTGTTATAATTTGCTTTATTGTTTGTTTAGTGCCTGAAATCTGACTTTTATTTGAAACTTAATGTGTTCTCAACAATTCTGATAAGGCTTATAAGAGTTATTTAAGAGTTATAAGAGTTATTTCAGGGCGCTTTGCATGCAGAACAGGTCTCAACTAAACTCTTTATAATATTATTTTACAGGGATCCAACTATTCCCACTATGAGCAAGCACTGGGGCGACATTGTCAAGGAAAAACATCCTTTAAGAGTCAGAAACCTCAAGCAGAACCAGGCTTTAAAATGTCAAAAAATCAAATTAATTCCTATTAAATTCATGATAATATCAGCTTTATTACCTTGGACAGTTTATTATTTAAACCCAAACAGTGTTACATGCCTATTTTCTAATATTTCTTAACGTCAGACGTCAAAAGTGTCCTTTTTGGCCACTAAATACAGTCCAAATCGCAAAAATATTGAATTCACTATAATGTGAAGTGAGGAAAAGCTGTAAATTCTCACATTTGACAACCTCATTCAAACAGTGTCACCTGCTCAACCTGCTATCATACAGCCGAGCAATGACATCATCTGAAATAGCCTGAAGTAAAATATAACAGTCATCTTATTTCACAGTTTTCAATTTTTTAGTCCCTATTTTCTAATATTTCTGAATGTCAGACATAAACTTCCTGTCTCCATCTTGTAGGGTTTCAACCAGAGATAGTTTTTTCAAGTAATCAATAAATCATTTGCTCTACTAAATATCACAAAAGAATATATAAATGCCCAAGATGGCATCTTAAAATGTCTTTTTTTCGGTCCGCCAAACGAAAAGCTGCAAATTTTCACATTTGACAGCCCAGCACCATCAAAAATTTGACATTCTTCAATAGAAAATTACCTAAATGGTTAAAATATTTGCAGATTGATTGACTATTATTACATTGATTTTACAGAAACCCAACAACTCCCATCAAGAGCAAGCACTGAGGCAACAGTGGCGAGGAAAAACTTCCTTAAAGAGGCAGAAACCTCGAGCAGAACCGGGCTCCAAGATGTCCAAAAACCTGCTGAAATAACTTGAGGTAAACTGTAACAGTCATGTTTTATCCACAGTGTTTCTTCATATTGTTCCATTTTCTTGTGTTCAGTTCATATTTTCTAATATTTCTTAATGTCAGATCCTGACTGTCTGTCTCCATCTTGCGGGGCTCCGACCACAGATATTTTTACAATAAATAAAAGAAGAAAGAAATAACATCAAACAGCCTAAGATTACAACAACAGCAGATTAACTGACTTATTGTTGCTGCTGGCTGTTTTACAGTGAAAACAGCAGGACAGCAATGGAAATAAGTCCCAGGCTTCATCATTTTAAGCCTCACAAAGTCTGATATGTTGCATTTTATAAATATAATGAATACAGGCCTGTTTGTAAGTTGCCAATAAACCAAATGGGCTGCTTTTACTGGATCTGCTCTTAGGCAAATATCTGCTCTGTCGTCAGGCAACAAGATCAGTGTCTACAGCGGTATGTTATTGACATAAAATAGCTTTAAACTGCACAAATAAAATGTTTTATTACCTTATTGATGATAACTTGGCTCAGGGAGATTCTCTCAGATGTGAAACTGTCCCGCCATGCTTCCAAACTCTTTCCGTCCTCTCTGTTTTCTCTTTAATTCTTCTTCTCAGGTGATCATGAACAGGTGCAGCATCTCTCTCCCTCTGCCTCTCCCTGTCTGTCCCTCTGGGCTCTCCACTCTGCAGCACACACCCTCCTCAAACACACACACACACACACACACACACACCTACATGCAAAGCCAGCCCAGCTCAGTGCAGGAGTGAGTAAATGTTGCAACCATGTGATTTAGTGAGACCTTTTTCTTCAGGCCTGCCCAGATTACTGACATCAGAGTTAATGTGAACCTGAGAGGTGAGCAGCTTTCCAAACTGCAAATAAATTCCCTTTTATCAGTCTCACTGTAAAACCCAGCCTTGATTTAATGTGGAATTTGGAAGCAGAATAAAGTCATCTTTGTGTTTGAGTTTTCTCTGTTGCACAACACTGAGTATTAATTTTAAAAGAGAAAGAAAGACAGACAGACACACAGAGAGAAAGAGATCTAAAAGAGCATCTGAACGGGGTGAGTGGCTCTGATGTTTTGCATGTGTTACGTAAAATCACAGACACAGTGAATGGACGCTTACTTTGCATGTTTGGTTACCAGTCAAATGACCTGAAATTAGGCCACCAGAGAGGCACTGCTGCAGCTGCAGGTACATGTAAGGGTGTGAAGGAAGTGTGTGGGCCATTTTTATTTCAGTCCACCTGCCAAACTGTTGTGTTATTCTTTTGGTTTTTAAATGTCATCATATAATAGATTTGTGCGTAGTCTGATTAATGATAAGACCAGGAAATAACAGAACAGTTTAAACCTCCTAACAAGTGGCAGCCTGCAGGTGCAGGAGTCATTAATTAAAAACTATCTTAAGTTTTAGTGGAGGTCCTTAAGTTGTGAAGAGCACAAAATGGCACAAGCATAAATGCATAATTTCAGAAATAAATAATTAATTGCATAAATAAATAAAAAATAAATATATTTTTATCATGAAAAATGCTATTTTTGTCATTCTTTTTATATTTATTTATTTATTTATTTATTTATTCATGAAGAAACTATGAATATTTATTTGTAAGTGCTATACTTAAGAGCTTAAGAACAAGAAGGCAATCAAAATTAGTTATGTGTATATGTTATGTGATTATTTTTTATGGATTGACAATATATTATTTTGAATGTGTCATACTTTTTCTTTTCCCTTTTCTTTCCCTCTCTCATGTAATTTTCTGTATGTGTATGTATGTATATGTTAAAAAACAAAACAAAAACATTTCCTTAAACACGTCATTCATATCACAGAGGATTCAGACAATTAAAGAGTAACACCGACCTCTACCGTCGAAGTGTAACTCTGCACCTAATCAGGTGTACACAACCCACCAATCAGCGGCCGCTGTCAGCATAGTGACACGTCATTGGTCAATCCCTCTAGCGGATGTAACATCGCCTCTTTCTATTGGCTCTCCCTCTCGTAACGTGTCATAAACAGAGAAATACGGATGGTGACAACAGTCCTGGATTCAAACCTGTTAAATAAACATATAATGAAGCCATAAAATCTTGGAAGTGCCGTCGTTTTGAAAAGGTGAAGATAAAATGGAGGTAAGCTGAAATAAAGTCTGACTCGGTGTTAATTAGCCTGCTAGCTAACGTTAGCTACCTAGCTGTCACACAGTCAAAGTCCAGTTAACTGAAAAATAAACATTTACCGAAATATAGTAAAGAAATTAGTTTGTATTCTTGGCTGTGATCTCTTTTTGTTATCCCTGTAGCTATTTAACGCTGTAAATCACAGTCAAATTCATTAACTTCTTCCTGTGGAAGCTACTTCTGCATATATGGAGGAAAAAAAGTGTAAACTCGTAAAAAATCTTGACTGTTTTCTCACTTCAACAGAATATTCAAAACCTTCCCATCGACATACAGACCAGCAAACTTTTGGGTAAGTCAAACGACATTCAAATATAAAACTAAGGGTTTATGTTTCTAATCCAGTAGAACTATAACCAGCTGTTGCCTGCAACAGATGTAGAGTTGCAACAATTAATTGATTAGTTGTCAACTATGAAATTAATCGACAACTATGTTGACAACCAATTAATCGTTTTGAGTCATTTTTAATGAAAAAATGTCTAAATTCTGTTATTTTAGCTTCTCAAATGTGGATATTGTTTGGTTTCTTTTGTCCTCTACCACAATAAAATGAAAATCTTTGGGTTTTGGTCTAAATAAGACATTTAAGGATGTCACCTTGGGCTTTGGGAAACACTAATAGACAGTTTTTTCAATTTTCTGACATTTTATAAACCAAACAACTTATCAATTAATAAAGCTGTTAATGCAGCCATAAACAGATTAATTAAATTATGCCAAATTCACAGATAGTAATGTTCATTCTGTTGTTTTGTATTCAAACTTATTTTATTCCCTCATCATAAAAGGGTACTAACATGAAGAATACAAAATACAAAATACAATTCAAAAGAAGAAAAGGGGTACTTACATTTTTAAATCAAAAAGAGGCATTGTAGATGACCATGGCTTTCTGCTTATCAGTGTTTAAAAATACAGTATTTTTTCATGCTTGAACCGGTGAATACTGGGTTCACTTTTGGACCATTTGCATTTATGGATCCTGTTGAATCACTCTGTGTCCACAGACTGGCTGCTGGATCGACGTCACTGTAACCTGAAATGGCAGAACGCTGTAAAAGTTATCAGAGAGAAGATCAATGCTGCCATCCAGGACATGCCAGAGAACGAGGAGATCAAGCAGCTTCTCTCCGGCTCCTGTAGGTCCCTAATAATCCAATTTTTTATCATTACATTCAAGTCACAAAGATGCACCAACTGGATAAGAATATGTTGTGACTTCAGCTATACTTGTCTTAATATGTTACTTTCCAGAATTTAGATTTTAATTTACAATCGCACATGACTGATACAGTACCATAACTAATAATTTCACATTTTTGTATCTTAAAAAGAATTTTAAATATGACCTGTAGTTTATGCAAAGATGGTTGGATGATAGACTGAAGCGAATCTAGTTGACATCACTGTTACAACAAAAACAAAGCACAGTTCTGAGTCTTCAAATGCTTTTTTTTTTTCCAAATAAAGCTCATCAAAAAACTCTGCAAATATTCTTTAGATTTTATGAAGCATTTTGCCCAAGTATTCAAATGAAGTACTTTAAGAATCTCTCAAATCAGATATTACTATAGCTGATATTTATTGGCTATAATTGCATCATCTATACGTTAAATTATAATGTAAATGTCCAATTATCAGGTCAGATATTTATTGTGCATTCCTAGTTTTTGTCACATGTAACAAAGTTATAATATCAGCTGAAGTTGTCTATATTAATGTTAACCTCCACCATCACACATTTTGATTTACAATAACTAATTTAGATTTTTCAAGCAAGTTGATATGGGTTTCTTTGGAATTTGTACATATATATGTGTATGTTGTCATGTTGTCTGTCCGCTGTTTGCTTTAGTTCTTTCTTTGGTTCAGGAATAGAGTTGCAGCTTGAGAAACTGCCATGCAGCAGACAGAATATATCTTTTTATACAGATCTGAGGATTTTGCAAATATCTTAAAACTGCTGAAAGTGTTGTTAAATGATCGTATGGGGTTTTAAAAGATCATCAGGGATCAGAGAAAAACTTAGCTCTGTGACTCAAATGTAATGAAACTAAATGAAAAGCATGAACTGAGGCTAGGTCCATCACTACTTAGGTCTGCAACTACTTTTTTCACCCCTGTGATTAATGGAAAAAGTCAATCTTATGATTCAAGGAAGTATCTGTCCGTGTGGTGAAGCGTATTTCCTGTGTAGTAACTGTTTCTGTTGTTAGTTGTTTGTTAATTGTTATCCACGAATGAAGCTATTTGTCCTTGCCCTCTGTATGAATGCTAATAAACTGTAATACTTTGTTTTGTTCATTTGCTTTTATTGACAGACATTCACTACTTTCACTGCCTGAGGATAGTGGAGATACTAAAGGGAACTGAGGCGTCCTCCAAGAACATTTTCGGCAGATATTCATCTCAGAGGATGAAGGTGAGTGGTCTCAAAGCAGGTCTGTCGAGTTTATTATTAGGTAAACAAACAAAGTGATGTGAGGGGACTGGTTTATTTGCTCTAAAACTACTAAGACTATCCTGAAATTAAGATGTGAATTGTGTTTTCTGTTTTGTTTGTCGCAGGACTGGCAAGAGATTGTGTCCCTTTATGAGGCAGACAATGTCTATTTGGGTAAGTGTAATATAAAAGCAAGGGGACACCCATGTCTCTGTGTATTTATCATACTATCACAACAACTGTACACACCATTAGAATTTTATTCATTTGGAAGGCTATTTAAAAAATGACTGAGGTTCCAATACCTGAATCAGAAAGTCATAATGCTGAAAACAGTAGCTTTCGTTGCTGCTGTCTTGATTATTTTACTGCATGTATATATTTAAAGATCTTTTTATGCGTCCCAGCGGAGGTGGCCAGTTTGCTGATTCGCAATGTGAGCTATGAAGGTCCGGCCCTGAGGAAGCAGCTGGCCAAAGCCCAGCAGCTGCAGCAGGAGCTGAGCAGGCGGGAAGTGGAGTGCCAGAGCTCAGCCGCAGACCTGAGGGAACGCTATTACGCTGCCTGCAAACAGTACGGCATCACAGTAAGTACAGGGACATGCACACCTGCAAGAGAACGCTAAAGGGGTAGTTTTTCAAAGTGGGGTTGCATGAGGTACTTGGCGGTTAGTAGTGGGGCTTCTTGTAGGTGGCTAAAATACATTTTGCTGCTGACCCTGTCCTCAGCAGTACATTGCTTAGCTTCTGAAATAACCTCATACAATCCAACTTGATGAAACAACATGATTCTTGTCCAAACTGTCTTCATCCTGTTGCTCGACTTTCTCCTCTGACAGGGAGAAAACGTCCCTCGTGAGCTCCAGGCTCTGGTCAAAGACTTACCCACGGTTCTTGATGAAGTCGGGAAGGATGCGGCGAAGTTAGAGAAGCAAATCAAACTTTATACTGCTTTCACAGACTTCGTATGTGAGTGGTGAGTATATCATCAAAATGCAGTCTACTTTTCATTCACACAAGGGCTGTCATAATATATGTTTATAGAAAATTAGAAAAAAAAGATCCTATCAGCTCTCATTTTTAAATGTCACGGTTATATTGTCAATACTGGTATACTGTGACACTCTTAATTCATGCTGCTGTATTCTTCTATCCACCTCACTGTATGTTAGTGCAGCTCAGCCTGACATGAAACATAGTTGTATACAGTACACTGTTTTTGGTGACTTTAAAAACCAGGAGAATTTTTCACTTTTTGTCACATAAGCTCACATGTCCTTTTTTTTTTTTTGCAGGTCTGAACCGGTGCTGCCCATGCTGACATTTGCCCAGAAGAAAGGAAACACAACGTTTTATGAGTGGAGAACGGGGACGGTCCCCACAGTGGTCGAGAGGCCAGTTGTGGAAGAAGCCCCTCCTGAAACGGTCACAGAGGATACGGTTGGTTCTGCTTTCAATATATTGTGTATCAGGGCCATGCAATAAAAACCTCCTATCCTGCTGGAGATTATTGTAGATAAACTGTTTGTTTGTTTGTTTTTTTATTCATGAATTCATCTTATTTTTGTTTCACAGTTCAAATTTTTAATTCAGTTTATCGTGGTTACAAAAGGACTCATGTAGCAGCTCTCTACTTCTCTGACAGAGCTGCCAATCAATCATATTAATATCATTGACAACCACTGACAATCATTGGCGTTCATTGACAGTTATGAACAGTTATTAACATCATTGATGTTCATTGACAGTCACTGACAGTTATTAACAGTTATTAATATCATTTACAGTCATTGACAGTTACTAATCCACATTTACAACCGACTGATTAATTGAGAAAATAATCAACAGATTAATCAATGATGAAAATAATCATTGGTTGCAGCCCTATACTGCGAGATATTCAATAAATACCTGAACAGGTCAAATAAATAAATGTGTCAGTTCATTACTGACTTCGTGTTTCTGTGTTGTCTGTTAAAACCTGCTTTAGATCGACTGGGGTGACTTTGGTAAAAGTACTCAGGATTTTCCTTCTGGCATCACAGTTGAAGATGGAATCGACTGGGGCATCAGTCTGGAGCCGAGCTCTGAGGTAAAACACCTGAACATGTCTGAGCGTTGATTTTATATACATACTGATTTTGGAGACACATCCTGTCACGTTCCCACTGCTGTAAACACCAAGTATAACATATAAGAAAAGTCTCAGCCTGCTTCTTTTTAATTGGATAACTTAATTTTGCCCGGGAAAATGTATAATATTACAGGCTCCTCCGGTCTGCATGCTGTAAATCGTTTGATCTGATTCTAAGGAGAATCCGACCTGTT
>JAJHUR010091749.1:0-11043 GCA_027495735.1 Lutjanus campechanus | reverse complement strand
ATTTTTTGTTCCAGCTTCTCAAACAAGAGGATTTGCTGCTTTTCTTTTTCATATTTTAGTGAACTGAATATCTGTAGGTTTTGGTCAAAACAAGCAATTAAAATATGTTGCCTTGGGCTATGGGAAATTATATTTGGCATTTTCACTATTTTTGATATTTTCCACAATTTATTTATCAGTTGAAAAATATTTGTTATTTAGTGTTGAATGTCAGCTTAATTGTTTAAAGTAGTTTACAATGAGGTTACAAATGAGGTTTGTTCACAATAGGTGCACATTTACCTGCGGAAATATGAAAATTCTTTCTTAATGAAGCAGCTTCAAATTGATTGAACGTGCCAAGCCAGATCACCACAGACAGTTTTTTAACTTATTTTTCGAGCAAATGTTTTTTACTTATTTCAAACATAAAAACATAAACATAAAAGCCCAAAATGCAGGCACATAGTTTTACCCTTTGTTAGCACAATGTTAATGTCTTGTCTCTAATGGCTTTGTCTTCCCACAAGGTTCTGTAGCAGATGGCTCATCAGCAGCTTTCTCCTGTCCTAAGTGCTCCTTCCAGCACTCAGAAGAAGCACACGTCCAGCAGCACATTGACAAGGTTCACTCTGTTGAGGCTGAGGATGACAAGCTGTCCCTTCAGCCTCTTGCAGATGAAGAGGGACGGTTTACTTGTCCAGATTGTGAGAAGACCTTCAAATTCCAATCTGTACTAAAGGCCCACCAGCGCATCCACACAGGCGAGCAGCCCTTTCTGTGTTCTCAGTGCGGACGGCGGTTTTCCTTCAAACAGTCGCTGGAGAGGCACAAGCATACGCACAAGTCCGGCCGCAAGTACAAGTGCCTTATCTGCGGGGAGTCCTTCAAATCCCTGGTGGCTCAGAAGGAGCATAAGAGCACCCACATGGAGAACGGCGAGTACCTGTGCTCGGAGTGTGGCCGGGCGTTTGCCTGGAAGTCAGCACTGGTGAGACACCTGAAGACCCACAGTGAGGACACTGACAAGGTGGAGCGTCCTTACAAATGTCCTCGCTGTGATGTGGGATTCAGCTGCACCAGCTACCTCAACCGACACCTCCAGACTCACCAAGAAGAAAGAGTGCACACCTGCAACTGTGGCAAGAGTTTTGCCTATCGGGCAGCCCTCACCGCACATCAACGCATCCATCAAAAGGAGCGGCCGCACATTTGCACGCAGTGCGGGAAGGGATTCCTCTATAAGGGGGGTTTGCTGAGCCACATGAAGACACATTCAGAGGAAATGCCCTTTATGTGTTCCTTCTGCGGTAAGAGCTTCAAGAGGGAACGGAGCATGAAGAAGCATGAGCGCTGCCACACCAGGGAGAACGTTTTCAGCTGCTCGCAGTGCGACAAGAGCTTCGTCTACAAGGCGACTCTGATCAGACACGAGCTGACCCATTCAGGCGAGAGGCCGTACCTCTGCTCCGACTGTGGGAAGGGCTTCTTTTCCCATGCTGAGCTTCTGAAGCATGAACGTTTCCACACGGGCCACAAGCCCTTCCAGTGCCCCCACTGTGGCAAGAAGTTCACTCAGTCTTGCTACCTGACCATCCACCTGCGCTACCACACCGGAGTCCGGCCGTACTCCTGCACCGAGTGCGACAAGAGCTTCCTCAGTGCCAACCGCCTGAAAAGACACCAGCGAACACATTCGGGGGAAAAACCGTTTGTGTGTGGAGAGTGTGGGAAGGGATTCAGGCAGTCATATAATCTGAAAATGCATCAACGGACACATATCATGAAGTTAAAATAGTCAAGACTTGAATTTACTGACTAGGGGCCTCATTACAGAAAAATGTCCTAACTTCTTGTCACCAGGTTTCAAAGAGAGTAAGAATCCTATTGCAGAAGCAATTCCTAAATTCATGGCTATCTCAGACCTTGTATCATATCCAAAGAAATCCTAACTAGAACAGTAAACTTGATTCTTCAATCAGAACTTGCCCTGCCATGCTTTTATCTGTATTTGGAATGCACACGGGACCCTCCTGTATCCTTGACAATGGTTGTCTTTTCTTGTCGCTGTCTAGTTAGTTTGCCATAATGGAACAGAAAAGATGGGTGTTCGATTTTAGCTTCAATGAGTAAGAGGCATTAATTGTTTTTGTGAAGGAAAGGAAACCCGATCTTCCCAATTATCACTCCAGGATCATTATTTAAATGGATGCTGGTCAATCAATTTTAAAATTAATAGTCTTGACAGTCGATATACAAGGTCTAGGAAATTTAAAGCATCATTTGGTTTGATTGGTTCAATCATAATATTTGAGTGTTTGTTATTCTAAGATAGGATAAAGTTTTCCTAAATACTATCAATACAAACGTGTGTCTGTTCTTCCAATAATGCTAAATATCATCCTATACTGAGATAGGATTTTAGACTTCAGAAGTTAATGTAATGAGGCCCCTGGAGATTAATATTTTTGGAATTTGAAGAAATTGTAGGAGATTAGAGATTAGTTTAGACTGGGACAAAAGCTACTCTATGGATTGTGACTATCTTCTATTGCAATGGCAGTGAACAGTGTCTAGTATAGAAACTAGCAAGAACAAGTTCATGTTCAGTGTCCCATTTTTCTCATTTACTAAGTGCATTTGATTTTCAGCTTGTGTTTTGATTAAAGCACATTGAGCAGAAGAATGTGTTTTTCAGGTGCATTGTGGAGTAACTTTTTTCCTTATGATCTTGGCCTAATATCTTCAAAAAATGAACAGAAGGTCTTACATAAATTTAGTCTTTATTGTTGGCATGTTTTACAACAGAAGGTTTAACACTGGCTTGGAAAAGAGGCTTAAAACAAGTTACATTTTCTTTTAAGAGCAGTAGTATCATTGCAGACAGTAACACAAAAACTTAACTGCAGGTTCAGTGGAATGGAGGTTCACGCCTCGGGTCAGTCAGCAGTAAGTGCAGACAGGAGCCACACTGTGACACGGCTCTACAACCAGTCACAGACGGTCATTGTTGTAAATCAGCTTAGATATCTGAGTGTTTAGTGTTGTGTCTTGACGGTCTTTGTGAACATCACTGACAAACTTCAGTCACATAAAGAGAACGGGTGGAAATTTATAATTGTGTTGAAGTCATTTTATGGACGTTTCATGTAAAAACTGAAAGTGATAGACTAGACAGCTAAGCTACTGCTGAATCTACTGAAAGAGTGAGCTTGGGCAGGTGCTTCTCCCATGAGAAAGGTCAAGTAGTATAAGACTTCCCTGCCCAAGTCGGAAGTGCCTCACTCTAACAGAGCACACGCTGGCATACATGATAGTTTCAGCCAAGTTGGAACGGAAGTACTAAGAAAACGGTGAAGGCTATGCAGAGCAGTAGCCCTCCTACATAGACAGTGACCTACACAGCAAGATGCAGAGTGATGGGGCAGTGGTCGCTTCCCAACACCTTGTTGCGGATCTTGCTGTCGCACAGGCCTGGCACCAGACTGGACGACAGCACAAAGTAATCGAGCCTCCAGCCCACATTCTTGTCGCGGGAATTCATCATGTAGGTCCAGAAGGAGTAGGCGTGGGTCTGGTTGGGGTAGAGCTCACGGAAGCTGTCGGTGAAGCCAGCCTCCAGCAGCTGGGTGAAGCCCTCGCGCTCCTCCGCAGTGAAGCCGGCGCTTTTCTTGTTCCCTTTGGGATTCTTCAGGTCAATCTCCTGGTGTGCGACGTTGAGATCGCCGCACAGCACCAGGGGCTTCTGCATGTCCAGCTCGCTCAGGTACGACCTGAAGTCCACATCCCAGGTTTTGCGGTAGTCAAGGCGCACAAGGCCTCTGCCTGCATTTGGCACATAGGCAGTCACCAGGTAGAAGTTGGGGAATTCGGCAGTGATGACGCGTCCCTCCTTGTCATGCTCCTCTTTGCCTGGAGGGTTGGTAGAAGAGGTCCCATTTACAATTGAATGCAATTACTTCACCACCACACATTAAGTTTAATAATTTCTTAAGTTTTGTGTTGTGGAAATGTCACTTTCAGCAAGGCTTAGTCACTCTACAGCTCAACATCTGTCTCTGCAATATAAAACATTACGTAACTGACAGTTGTATTTACACCAATAGTTTGACATTTTGGGAAATATGCTTGTTCGTTTTTGTTTTTTTTGCAGAGAATCATCTGCATATGCAAAATACAGCCAGGAGCCAGTCAGCTTAGTATAAAGATTATAAGCAGGGACCCAGTTAGCCTGTCCAAAGGTGTTTTTGGACCATAGAAACTTTGTCCATAGTCAACAGTTGCACTTTAATTGCACAACAAAAAGTAGGAAATACTGTAGTTCTTAAGTTGGTATTGTACTTCCTATGTCCATGAGTGCGCAAATTTAATCATCTGAGGGTGTACACTTAGACTCTTTGCGGACATCCACCTTCTCCCCAATTTGGTGTGACCACACGGTCTTGTTCACGTGGCCACTACAGACGCTGATCTATTGCACATGTGTGCAACGTAAATAAACAGAACTAACAGGGATCAGAGGTGTACGCAGCTGTCCATGTACACGTCCATTAGGGAGTATAATCCAGCCTTTAGAACTCTGGAAGTACTGTTTTAGCTCCTACTTTAGAGTAGGCACTGTCCCAACACAAGGGGAACCGCTGGCCAGCTTACGTCACTTCAGTGTTCCTATGTAGTTCTGTCAGGGAGGTCTGCAAAACTGTTTGGTCTGAAAACGCCTCATGTTATATCCCGTTTGTTTAATCCAAACAAAATCCAAAGTGTAAAAACCACAACTTGTAATTTTAGTGTTTATGGCCTGATGTAGGAGCAGTTGCCAGGAAGCCAGTGTAGATTCCAGGAAGGAGTGCCCCTGGCCAAGAAATAATTAGGCACAATCCAATTTTATTTCCCAAAATGTCAACTATTCCTGTAACCACATTAAAAAGTTAAACTTAGGTCTATTTTGTGCAATTTACAAACATCTGAATGCTTTAAAATGATCCATCCCAAGCTGTACTTGGCAAGCTTGGTTATGAAATTACACCCAAGACTCTAAACTTGTAAAAAGCCATTTATAGCCACCAGTGCAGGTATAAAACTTCTTAGACTAATGGCTATGGTGCACTTTAGAGGCCCAGGGTTGATGGACAACACTACTCACCAATGCCATAGGTGACTTTAAGGGGTTCAGTCTTGCAGAGCATGGCCACACCACTGTAACCCTCCTTTTCATCTGACCCAGCCCAGTACTTGTGAGGGTACTCAGGCATTGAGGTGATATCAGCAGGGAGAGATTTCTCAGCGCACTTAGTCTCCTGCAGGCACAAAACATCTGGAGCCTCCTCACGCACCCACTGGGAGGACGAACAGAAACTTGTCTCAAAACCAAACTTAGAATTATAACAATTTATGTTGCTTTAGTTTCACAAATAAACTGTTAACTCACATCCAGGCCCTTCTTTTTCACCCAGGCCCTCAGGCCGTCCACATTCCAGGAGGTGATCTTCATGTTGGCGCTGCGTCCATCTTTGCTGGTCATTTTGTCAGGAGGATCATCGTACAGTATTGGGGCCTCTGGTTCCTTGGTTTTCTTTGGTTTCTTTGTAGCAGCTGTGATGTAAAAGAAACATTATGTCATGAAAGTTGTTGTTTAATATTTAGAGAACGGTATGTATTAGAAAGTGCATTAGTGAATATGCTGTAGTACCAGTGCCTGTGTCGTTTTCCCCATCTGCAGCTGCATCCTCTGCCTTCTTGCCTCTCTTCATACTTGAACTTCCTCTGACAGCAAACACACCTCGCAGACACACAACACGCACACACAACAGCACACGCGCCGCTGGAAAAACAGAAGAGGAATCGAATTACTTGATAAATAGAAAATGAATAAAATTATTTTTGGCATTTCCACCTTCTCAAATGTGAGGATCTGTTGCTTTTCAAGTTTTATAATAATTATGAAGAGAATTTAATTTTGGTTTGTACTGTTGGTCAGACAAAACAAGTAATTTTAAGACTAAATGATTATTCAAGAAAAAAAAAGACAAATTAGTTGAGAATGAAAACAGGTGTTTGTTGCATTCATTCCAATCAACATACACAGGGTTTTCAGTCATGGACGAATCTCTATGCACAGTCACTCAGAGAACCGATGCTGTTTATTAGAACCCGACCCATCCTGGATTTTTGATGTTGATAATATTTGAGAGTTTTAAACAACCAATAAAACCAGATGCTCTTTATTTCACATAAACACATACAACAACACATTGCAAGATATTTGATAGGGATCTCTTATTGTTATTAAAGAACAATGACACAGGTATTAATGAGCAGGATATTAAAATCTTTGGCATTTCTGTTCTGCCATTCATTATTTATAAGCCAACATATACAAAAATACAGATACTCGCCTGCAATAAACCAAATACTGGACAATATTATCAGTCTAATTTTAGTTTAACGGCTACTATTGGCAATTTTGTTATCTGCATACAGGCATGTCTGAAAATGTAAATGTGTGCCAACTAGGGTAGACCAATATGCAACAAAAACCTTATCTATCATTTTGACAAATATTGCACTTGCAATACAAGTCATGAATTTAGAAGGACTGGTAATTTTTACATTTCATTTTACTTTGAACAAAAAAAAGAAACAAGACAAAACAAAATATAACAAAAGATATGGATGTGATATTTGTTGGGGTTTGACCAATCAAGTTTTCTTACATCTAGAGCACATGATTTGTAGGCTAAGGCATCTCTGCAGCTCTACAGTACTTCCTTATAATGCCTGTTTGTCACACACTTTATCAAGAAATTGCAGCTACTGTGATTTGGATATTGCGCTTGGCCATACTGCAATCTTGATCATTCAATTAATTGTTAAGCCCAACATCAGGCATATTATGGTATTTCTGTTGTGCATTTTTTTTAAATCATCCAATATATATCATATAATACCAATACTTGTATGTAATAAGTGACACATAAGCAAGCAACATATCATTGTATTTCTATGAAAAACATTGTCAAGTTTGCCATTTTTCCAGTTGTATGCTTGAATATGTTCACGAACACCAACTTCTGAAAAGTTAAATGTGTACCAACACACACAAATGTCTATCAGCACCATTATCGGCCCATTGGATGTTGGTGGGAGTACATTGCTTCCATCCCTCGTTTTAAGTTCAGCTCTGAGCACCTACGTATCCCACTTTTACAAAATACCTCAAATTTTCACGTAGGTATGCAAATGGTTTCCAAAAAATGGTGCCATTTAGTCAGACAAAAGTTAAGTGACTTTTGTCGGCCTCGATCAAACCTCCGACAAAGAGGAAGCGCGTTCTGCGTTTATTTTGAAGTCGATGCGTGGAGGAACACATACGCGAGCACACTAAATGGAAAAATAAAAATGAATTTGTAACCCATTTGATGCAAACTGAAGAACATGCATGTAGAGGTAACAAACCCCCCAAACAGAATAGGTTCTTGAGTCATTTTTACGTGTTACACAACATGTTTAATGGCAAGCTAAGCTAACGCTAGCTTCTCTTTTGTGACAAAGAGCACATAGCCAGCAGCAGCAGATGGCCTGCACTGAGAATGAATGGAAAATAACTAGCCGGCTACTAATTAGCTTATTTAACGGCTGATTTGACTAATCAATAAATGCAAATGTTAAACAGCGGCAGAGTTATTTCAACCAGCGACACGTTTCAGGAAAAGAGATGCAAATTATCTTACTTGTACTTTCACAACAGGATGCAGAGACCAGTTTGTGCTGCTTCTCCGTCACTCCCCCAAACACACACATCAAACACAAAAACCACGGTAAAGATTTCTGGCCACGTGCTTGCTGTACTAGAAGACTGACTAAAAGTGTGCCTGATCAAAAATACAAAAAAACTCCATAACATTTTATTTCGATTATTAAAAAAAACCGAAACAGAGTTCACTAGCGGCCTCAGTGCATATTACATTGTACCGGCATCCTTTTGAAATAAACTATCATTTACACAAAACTTTTTGGTGAGGCTAGCTCTATAGCTAACAGTGTTTAGGACCCGAGCTTAATGGCGGAGTAGAACTGTAGAAGTTAGCCTAGTCAGTAAAAGTAATTGTTGATAAGTTTAACCAGCACGAATTTTGATTAATGTGGACTACCAAAGGGAAGTGAGAAGCCAGGTATATCTATTTTGTTTACTTTTGTTATATATATATATTCTTTATTGCAGCGTTTAGTATAAACTATGAAGACAATATGCTGTCACAGCTAGCATAGCAGAGCCTCAGGGTCGCGTCTAGAAGGGAACCATAGATTTGTTAAACTCTCGCGAGATTTGTATATGTTGTTCACTTATTGTGTACTCTGTACAAAATAACTATTTTTCATATAGTGACCGCAATGTGAATAAAATGTGAGTAGGTTTAGGAACAGATAACACTTTATTAGGGTTAGGAAAAGACCCTCGTTTTGGTTGAAATGCTCACTCTCGCGAGATCTTTTGCGTGTTTCGGGTTCCCTTCTAGACACGACTGCTTCACAGCTATGCAGCTATGTTTTATTTTGGTTTTACTGAATATGGACAGTGTACGTTTAATGTTATATTATGTAGTTTAAGAACGCTATGCATTGTGAGGGTTGCTGTATAGGGCAGTGCTTCACTGTCTCAGGGAATTATCCGACTGTTTTAATGTACAAGTAGATTTTAAAATGTCGAATTTTGTTAGTTAAATGTTGGCGTGCGTATCACCAAAACCTTACAAAATATAAATGCCCGGTTAGACTTTAAAAATCTGTTTGCACAGCAGCCATTTTGACATGAAACAGCAAGGTAAACGCAGGTGTTCTAAAAGATACTAATTAAGGTTCCGTTAACATCTATGTCAAACAGTCAGGGTGCTGCTATTTTGCATGTTGGGTCACTGGAAAGACTGCTAGAGGTTACACACCAAATGGAACGGGACCCTAATTAGCATCACTGGTAACACTTGTGTTTGTCCCCAAAATACTATTCATATCATTGTGGCTGCTGTGAAAAAATGTATATTCACCAATAATCACTTCTTTGGGAAAATATATTTGTAAGGGTTGAATACATTTTTAAAGGTTGATTTCACTTTTCTATGGAAGCCCATGTTATCCAGAGAAGTCACAGTAGCTCATGCTTTTCAGATACTTTGAGTATCTTGTTATTAACAAGGACAATATGATCACAATATCTATAGAATTTTTTTTAAACATGTATCAGTCAGATTCATCTTTGGAGATAAATTGAGAACAGAAAGAAAATAAAATGCTTTAATAGGCTTAAGAGACACTGGATTATTTACACAATATTATCATATGTGTTTTATTAACATGATATCAGTAATCACATTAATATCGGTATACCGGGGCATCCTCTAATTCAGTTGTTCTCAACCATTTCTCTTTGGAGCCCCCTTCTGTGGCTCCATCCATCTTCTGAATTGCAGTGTCAGCCGTCCAGTACTGTTCATTTCTCCTCCAGTTTTTCCACATTTGTTGAAGAGTGCCCTGCATAGGGAGAATTTGTGTCACTAATTCACGAAAGTATTGAGCAGAAAACACTCAAACACAACTTCCTGAGTGACCTCCCAAGTGTTTGTGTGCTGCTATAAAATAATGTACCTGCATCTGTGAGCTCCTCGTCCATCCTTCGCCCCTGGTGTTTTTGACATCTTGAGCAGAGCTTTCTGGGTGTCTGCACAGATAATAAAGTGGTTGCGTGTCTTTAATATAACAGTAAAATCTAAGTTCAGGTTGTAATTCTGTTAAATAAAACAAATAATTCATAAAAATGTAACCTAGGTTTGTCTGTTGCCATTAGAAAACCTACCTGCAGCCTCTTCAGACTTTTGTTTGTCTTTTCTTTCAGTTCTTGCTCTGTTCTTTTTGGGAGGACAACCAAAGATTTGTCTCCTGTTTCTCTGCTTACGTCCATTCTTCTCCTCTTTCTGTCTGGACTGAGGCTGTCTGGGCTTTTGCATGAGGATGAAAAGTTGTTTGAATCACTACAATCTTGACACCAGCAGTAAATCACTAATACAGAAAAATGACACAACACTTATCTTCTGATATGGGCTGGATTAAAACCCTCCCATGTCCTTTTATTGGAACGTTTTTGTTGGACTTCCAAGCATGAAGTCCGTTTGACTTTAGTGGACCCTCCATCAGTGCTGTTGGAGCATATGGTGGCACTGGGACTCCTTATAAGGGTATCCACGTTTTCTTTGGCCTCAGGTACAACCCTGTTGGCCTGCTCTCCATTTAGGTCCAGGCTTCTCCTCTTCCTGTCTGGACCCAGGCTGACTGGCCTTTTGTGTCAAAATCAAAAGTTGTTTGAATCTCCAGAATCTTAACACCAACAGTAAATCTTCATTATTTTTAACCTGACACTTATTCCTGGGGCTCTTGATTTATTGTTCTTTTATCTGTAACTGTGGGTTAAAATGTTTTATTATTGGCTGCTTTGATATTTTCTGTCTGCGTCCTCTTTGTTTTGATATTGTTTGTCTGTGTCTTGTTTTGTAACTGTATGTTGTATGATTTGTAGTTGTGAGGTCTTATAGTCTTCTGTGCCGTTGTTATGTATTTTACCTGCCTGTGTAATGTTTTTATGTAATGGGACTACGGATGGAAATTAGCATTTTTGCTATAATCCGGCATGTTTACATACTTGTATGTTCATTAATGTGCACTGTCCCATCCAAATAAACAAATAAATACAAAATACAAATTACAGTAAAATGATATAACACTTACCTTCTGATACCGTCTGGATTAACAGCCTCCCATTTTCTCTTCCGCCTCTGTTTGGGCCCGTCTGGTGGTTGTGTTTTCTCATTAATTGTAAGTCTGGACATGGCCTCCACAATGTAATACTAATGAGAGAATAGATACATGTTCACATTTTACATACATAGATACATGTTTGGATCATCTCTTATTTTTACCTTTACCTTACTAAACTAAATAACCAAATTAACTTTAATTAAATGACTGTTACTTAGGTTCATCAAAGAATAAACAAATGACGTGTGTAGAATTAATAAA
>JAJHUR010091748.1:0-12187 GCA_027495735.1 Lutjanus campechanus | reverse complement strand
AGTAGCGTGGCTAAAGTTTAAACAAATTTGTCATAATGGTTTTGTTTGCTGATCTGTTTGTTAGTGAAGTCTGTGCACTAGTGTTTAATCGTAAGTGACTGTACTAACTTTGTATAAGGTAATAAGCGGGAGAATGAACACAATATGTTGCAAGTATACAATATAGACAATAATGAACATAGAGAGTTGATATGGTATGGAAAAAGAACAATAATATTCACATATGCTTTTTGCAAACCCAGCAAACTATAATTGAAATTGGCTGAATTCTGTGATTTTCACACAGGGCCTGCGAAAAACAGAAAATGCTAAAATGTAGTGATGTCCACCCTTGATAAAAAAAAAAAAAGGCCTTTTGCAGGGTGGGAAATCAGCACCATCCATCAGCTGGTTAAAGATGAGTGTGACTGGTGAGTTTCAGATACAAAATAATGACATACTGTTCAGTGGCTGGCAGATGTTCACATATGAAAAAGTCAATTTCCCACCCTGATCTTTTGTAAAGTAATCAGCCCATTGTAGGGAGACAATGTCAGGGTGGAGGGTGTAATTAAACATTACTGTACATCAGTGACTTGCAATCAGCAGATGGAAATGTATATGTTTGCAAACAGTTAAATGGGAAGGAACAAACAGCTTCTACACTCACATGCAAGAAATGTCTGAGCAGAAAGGCGAGGGAAAAATCAAGGCTTTTCACTCACTTAAAAAAACATTGCAACAGTGGAATAAATTTCCATATACTCACCTTTCATCAGTTTCTCTCAAACTTTTTTCTGTTGTGAAAGGTGGTGTTGCAAAATCAGAACATTCCCTTTAAATCTGCTCCCTCAAAGCCAAATGAAACCACATGTAGCGCAAAATATTTTCAGTTCCTGCTGTTAAAACAAACACAGGTCTGTTAAGTTAAATCTGTTTAGATCTAATATTAATATCCCAATTTGTTGCCTAACCATTAGCAATTAGTAACTTTATATCCACACACTATGATGTCATTGTCAAAACGTCATCATTAGTTATTTGGTCACAAACCAAAGTGGACAATATGGACTTTGTTGTGATGATGGCGCTAGTGGAAACTTCTGAATGTCTGTATAAAATCTGGCAATCCATCAAATAGTTGTTCAGATATTTGGTCTCGACCAAAGTGATAAAATGGCTAAAAAGTATCCAGGGCACATTTAATTAATGCCAAAGTTTTTCACATTTGTTTGGGATCATTTTGGAGATTGTTTATATACTCTGAATTTAAATTTAATCCTTGTGAAAATGTCATTAGATATCAGTTTGAGCTGTGTGAAATCAAATGAGAGTTTCCTGGTAAAGAATGTGCTGAAGCTGAAATATGTCAGATGAAAACAGAGACTCTTTCCTTCTCCTCTTTAAATAAAGTTGGTCAAACCCTGCAGCACTGAGCATCCTTTGTTGAGCCTCGGCTCCGGGGTCTTACTCATGCTCTCAGACGGCCCCATCTGGATCAAAGCTCCACCAGTCCTGCCCTCTATACTTCTGACTTCCTGTGATCAAAAAAAGACAGACGGACAGAGAGAGGTGGGTAGAAAGAAGGAGAAACAGATCTAAATCTTTAAACAAGTAATGTATTAAAAGAACAAATTAAGGAGAGGGATATAGTGGTAGGAGGTTTTGGGTGTATGCAGTGGTGGTGGTCATGGGGCGGGGGGGGCCTCATAGACCTGACCAAACCAACATGAAGACCAACCAACAAAGCTACCATTCATGTTCCTTCCCCACTAATGGAAAACGTTTCCCCCCTGACACTGAAAACAGAGCAAGGGGCAAATCTGCAAAGACAACAGACAGGGAGAGGTCCCCGCCGCCGTGGATTAGGATCTGCTCGCTGTGAGCCACGTTCACATCTCCACACAGGAGAAAGGAACCAGGCATCTGCACCACAGAGAGCAGAGCAGGGAGGAAATGAAAGGCCCAAACTTATTCCTCCGTGGGCAGAGGGATCATATGGCCTTGGAGGCCAGGGGGACCTGCTCTGGATCCTGGGCCTGCTGCTGGGTATAACTGAATAACTGCTTTACTTCACCAGCCTTTAAATTTAGTTTATGTATGATCTCGAATCCTTTATGTGAGGTGACACCTAACAATAAAATCCACACAATTCTGAGTAGCTATCATTGAACAAGGTAGGAACTAACTAATTAAGACTTAAGCAGTTTCTTTTTCTTAATTTTTGGGGGCTTTTTATGCTTTTAATTGATAGGGCAGCTGAAGATATGACAGAAAAGGGGGGAGGGAGAGTGGGGGAATAACACACAGCAAAGGGCTGCACTTCACTCACAGTGGCTGAGGAAAAAAATGTATTTTGCAAGTCTGTGAGTGGCTCATCATTTTGTACTGATTTACAGGGATCTGTTGGCACGATATGGCAGAAACAGGACATAGTATTCATAAATATATGGCATGGTGGTGCAGTGGTTTGCACTGTTGCCTCACAGCAAGATTTGTTGTTAAAGGATTGTGGCTGGGGCAGAATTAGCATGTTCTCCCCATGTCTGCGTGGGTTTTCTCCAGGTACCTCTGGCTTCCTCCCACATGTCCAAAGATATGCAGGTTCATAGGTAAATTAGTGACTTGCCTATGTATCAGTGTGTTTTAAGGGAGTTTTGCGGAAGGTGGAGGGTGAGGCGAGATGTTTGTACTATGCAAGCTCACCACTAGATGCCACTAAATTCTACATACTGGCCAACAACTGTAACTCTTCCTGTGAACACCTATATGAAGGTAAGAGACAGGCGGAGGGTTGTGTATTTTTTTGTTTTGGTTCAAGACAAACTCAGAAGAACTCAGTGGTGCATAAAAATAAATAATTCAATTTACCTACAGTAATTAACACACATATTAAAGGTGCAATAAGTGATCCTGGAGAGAAATGGGTCAGTGTTGAGTCTCATTCCCAGGTGGTCAAATACTGACACTTTGAGTCAAGCCACCAACCCAAAGCGTTGGTATTTGACAACCTGGGAATGAGACTGATCAATCAATTATCTTACTTGACTAATGATCGACCAAAGTCTCCTGTTGCATGCTTGAATTTCTAAAATCTGAAAACACAGCCGAGTGGAGCAGCAGAAGTCTAGTTCTCTGTCAGACCACTTCCATTATGCTTAAAGTTGATTGCCTACACCAGCTTTAAAGCTGGATGAGTGAGCGTCAGAAATCTGATCTCATTCATATCAGACTATGTAACAAACCTTTTTTTCTTACTGTAATTAATGCCTTGTAAAGCACTTTGAATTGTCTTGCTGTTAAAAGGTGCTCTACCAGTAAACCTGCCTTGTCTTGCCTATAATATCATCTCATCTAATTCATGTTTTGGTGTTATTTAATTGTATTTGAGGTGGG
The DNA here is from genome assembly GCA_027495735.1 of Lutjanus campechanus. Classification (NCBI taxonomy): domain Eukaryota; kingdom Metazoa; phylum Chordata; class Actinopteri; order Lutjaniformes; family Lutjanidae; genus Lutjanus; species Lutjanus campechanus. Next base: position 8,812 of record JAJHUR010091748.1, on the reverse strand, counting down.
GCAAAATTGGCCTCAAGTGCATCAGCAGCCACAGATACAGTTTGTAGCCTGTGCCTGGTTGAGAGTGGCTGTATTTTCATTATTTTATGGAAACAGAAATACACAGGTTAGCTTTAACAGAGTGCTGCAGGGATGACATATTTTTGTAGGCCATCCTAGAGGTACAGCATCACTCTGGTTCCCTCCTTACAAAAGCCAATGAGATATTTTAATTGGACAAACTGTGACAAACAACAGTTTATGATTCTTACACATTTTATCCAGCAAGATAATCCTCACAAATGAACACCACTTTAATGGTTTTTGAAGCATGAATGCCATCGGCAGAAGTGAAAGAAAAAAAAATAAAATCAACCGTTAAGCTATAAATGAATTACACCATGGTCACATAGCTTCATACACAACCAGTAAGTGACTACTGTTTAGCATGACAACATTTCACGTACCTGATGACCTCTGTAGTCTCATTTAATCACTTGTTAGCAACTGTCCTTTTAAAGACACATAAAAGCTTCAAAATTCACGAGTATGATATTTACTGACATATTTTATGTTGTAGAACACAATTTTGTTGTGTTAACCACTGACCTTATGTCAGGCATCTAACCAAAGACCCATCGAAAAAACCCACTGATCTCGAAATAAAGGAACCGGAAGTGCTAATATGCTAACTCATTTTAGGGTTTTAGTCACTGTAACTGGAGGATACAGATTCCACTTCCCTGTCTCATTAGTACATACAGTATAAAGAAAGATGGACACTAGAAAGAATGAGGTACCAGACTGATTGCAGGATGTTTAAAATTTACATATTATTTCCTATCAAAGCACAATCCCTCTCTTCATCTCATGAATGAGTTTGCAGAAAGCCTGTTTAGCTTGGAAGCTGCTCTGCTTCTGAAAAGATATAAAAATGCAGATGAAGGGATGATCAAAAGGTTGAAACAGCTTTGGGTGGCCCCTCAGCTTCCGATTGCCCCATATTGTGTTTTGGAAACACTTTATTTTGTTTAGGGATCTGAGTCTGCTGAGGGCACTCGTATTAGAGTCGGGACATCCTGTTTCCTGAGGGGAAGATGTTTCTCTCTTCCCTCGTCTGTCCTGGGGTGCTGCCTACAGCGCTGGAGAAACTTGAAGGCCACGACTGTTGATGTTTTCATTAAAAAAAAAGAAGTGTGTGTGCTGTAAATGGATGTGAGATCAAAGTGCCCAGAAGAACTAATTAGGTCAATATATCTCTGAGTCGCTGTCAGTGTGTGAAATCCTGGGGTTATAAAGATGATGAGATAATTTATTTGAACTTTCTTTCCTCCGTTATGACAGTATTGTACTTTACATTACGCCATGGCAATATATTGATATCATGATATGAGATTGGTCAAACACCAATTGACAGAATCGGCTTGCACCATGACAAGGAACTACCCTCCCACTCAGCTCATTAGAGTAACACAGCATAGGTGTGCAAGTTACTCCTGACTGACCCTGATGAAGACCTGTGTAGGTCGATACACTATGGTCCTTTTTCAACTCTTTTTGCCATGTAAAATTGAGGTATTTAAATTTTATAAAAGCCTTGGAGTGCTTCTGAAGGAGACTTGCATTTTGATTTTTACACTGAGACTGTTTCAACAATGCAATGAGCCCTTCACTTGGAGAATAACCACAAAATAGCTGAGGTGACCAACAGAAAGGCCCAGCAGCACTTCCACTCTATTGTCTTCATACTTTGGAAGAACCATTGCAAAAATGTTGTTATGTGTTTATCTATCTTACATATATTCTGTCATGTATAAAGAATAACGGCTGATATATTGGTATTAGAATTTTTTTACTGCCTAATACCAGTTTTGGCAACGGATCTAAAAATTTTTACCAGTTGCGCGCTAATCTTCGCACGGTCCACTAGCTGTCTGTTCTGTGAGTAATCTGAAAAAATAAACCCACAATTGTTTCTTCACAGCCCTGGCTCTGTAAAAAAAGCAACAAAGAGTGGCTCTAACTGAGCCACACGTCACTATTCTAGTCGATCAGCAACAGGTCACGTTGGCGCATGTGCACAGGACAAGGGGAACGGGGAGGGGGAGAGAGCAAGAGGGACAGTAAATCTTCTGAAGCAGCACTGAAGGGAGGGGGTGTATTAGTTTAGTTGTTGAGTTCAAGTATAAAAATAAAGTAAAGAATGGCATACCCCACTTTTAACAAGAAATAAAACGGATATGTGTAACGTGAAACAGTTTGCTTGTAGTGATGAATCCACAGAGAATTATCACACAAAACCAAGTTTGTTTTGGTTTTACAGCCTGCAACTTTACTGTTTCCTTTCACTGCTCTCAACAGCGTCGTTTCCAGCTGCAGCAGGCATTAAACCCAACGTACACTACCTGCCCAGACAGATAAAGTTAGCCACGAGCTGATGGACATAATGGAGCATTTAGCAGCTGAAGAGAGATTTCACCCAGGAGCTGGTGAAGACCAAAACAGAACTATAAAGAAAGTGAATATTCGACTCACTCATCAGGACAAAAACACAACTGCAAATAAATAATAATGTTATTCTATGTCTTCTGTGTGTGTAAATAAGCCACTGTTTGCTATCATGTTCACTATCCATTGCTTTGAGGGTTTTCAGACCTTGAGTTGGGCATTGTGGCTGTCACCATCTTGGTTTTTGTAAGAAGTGACCATATCTGGACAAGAAATTTGAGTTAGGGATGAAATACATTGCTTTATTACGATTGGATCTGACTGAGAACCCAGTTGTACTCTAAATGGGACCATACTTTACATAATAAACATCGTGCTGAATTAAAGAAGACTCAAAACTAGCAATCGAGACCATAAATTCATCAGGAAACTATTAAATAAGGTAACAAACCAAGTGAGAAGAAGGGTAATTTTCTCATAACTGACATACAGTCGGACTTGTTTTTACGACCAGTGGATTTGGCTCCTGCTGGCCATTAGAAGGAATGCAGGTTTAAGGCAGGTTTAAGGTACTTCTGCATTGGTTTCACTTTTCAGACAGGGAAACTCCATCCATTATTTATACAGTCAATGATAAAAACCTTAAAGGAGAATAATACGTCAACATTGTGTTTAGAGTTGTTGCACTTCCACTATTGGTCAGAAAATATATACAAGTTTTACTTTGTAAGTACAATGACATTAGTACTGATGGGGATACCACCCAAAGCAACCAAAATAAGATAGAACATGTGAAGAAAAACTCCTTTAAACAACAAAAAGTTCAGGATGTAAAACAAATAAAAGCTTATGGGAGTACACTGACCAACACAAGAGTCAACCAGATTATATCATCTTGGCAGAAACGATGATAATGTATGGTAGTTATAAATATAGAAAGCAGTATGTACTCCTAAGCTTTGTCTTCAGCACAGTGATGTGACCCCCTGAACCAATTTAGCACCAGTTCTTTACCGTCTGTTGTAGCTTTGAACTGCACTGAACCTCCTCTAAAACACTGTCCTCTGTCTCTGTCCTCTGTGCAGGTATTTTCTGTGCTCGGTGTCTCCTCAGGCATCCTTTTTCTTCACTTTTAGACTCTAAAGAGCAGGTTAGGGTGAAAGGAATGTGGTAATTTGAGTTGGTGGTGGTGGTGATGGAGGGGGAAAGTGCAGCTGGGCTGGGTCTCAGGAATTACCTGAGGAATGACAGAACATAGTTGTACACTCCTGCGCTGACAGAGGTCATTTTACAGACTGTTAGAGGAGCAACAGTCCATGTTTTAGAGCTTTTAGGGAAAACACTGAATGAATTTCCACGATGGAAAAAGATTAGCTTGAGGTTAAGCATATATACTGTACAAAAGAAAGATATTATCCAAAGAAAATTCACCAAATATACCAAAAATGATATGTATATATTAATAATTTGTTTTTCATTGGGTCTTTTGAAGGAAACATAATTGTTGCATGCAAATATGTTCACTGGTTCACATTTTTTCTGTAAACTGGTTCTTTCAGAGGCTGTTAACGTTGTACCTCTCACTTTGTCACCTGACTCCTGCATCTGGTTAGGTCGAGTCGACAAAGTCACTTTGGTAAGGTTGTGATTTTGTTCAAATATATAAAATAAAGAAATTGATAGACTAAATGAATCCTGACATTTGCTCCAGATTTCACCTTTATCATTATACCTTCAACACAATCTAACTACAGTGAAGTGCTTTGAGTCCCTAAACATAGCGCCAAAAACATGAGCTCCGCTGTAGTTTCTGAAAGCAGATATTACAGGAAAACGATTGAACTGGATTAGATTAGATTAGTATTATACTGTATAAAATTGATTTAAGCTGGAAAATCTATGAGATGGCTTACAGTGGTTCCCAAACTTTTTCTGGCATGCCCCCTGCTTCAGAAGCCAAGAAAAAGTTTGGTATATATTTTGTTCATTTCTGAAATTTTCCTGCTGGACATAAGATGTCTCCTACTTCATTGTAAAGTCCATTCTCAGAATATGCGCCCTAGTGTTTCTAAAGTTTCTAAATCACAGCTGTATAAGTGGCAAATTGGACCAGGATTGACTTCCCGACTAGTTGTGATGTCACAAATCATGCCTGTAGCCCCTCTTTCCACCCCACACCAAATCAGATTGAGCTCAGAGAAACTTTCCACTTTGAGCAGATGTGAAAACATCCTTCTAGTGACAAACTGCACATAAGTCACTCTGCACAGTGAAGCTCAAACATCCAGGAACAAGAAAAAAAAACTATTTTTGATTGAAGGGGAACATTAAATACTGAAATCCTGAATCATGCTTCAAGTCAAAGATAACTTTTTTTTTTTTAGTATTTATCCAAGATTCATGATCTTTCTGTAACCTTAACCAACCATAAAAACATGAGTTACGCTGTAGTTGCTACAAGCAGATATCAGAGGACAACAAATCAAACCAGTATATTTTTGCAGAAATGTTCAGTAATAAGGATTTGCTGTTAATCAAAAACATTTCCCATTTATGTTGATTAAAAGAAATATGTATTTCAGTTTCTTTCAAAACATATCTACTGCTCCAAATTAGAAGTATACTGTATAAATGTGATTTCTAGCAGACAAACTGAGAAATCTATGAGAGGAGAGTTCATATTGTACCTGTAATTGTCCTGCAATAGTAAAAAAAAAAAAAAAATCAGCAATTTTCCAACTTTTAAAGCTTACCTGAGCCCTAGACTTTTACTTGAAGGAAGTATGAAAAGGACCTGAGGGTAGGTACACACAATAATATCAGCAGTCCAGCTTGAGGAACATGATGGGTTTTTTTTTGTACCATAAACTGAAAGTGACCCCAAACTGTGCAGGAAATCTACACTTATCTCACAAAGATGTTCTTTAAATGTCACAGCTTTCATTTTCAGCTAATTATACATTGCATGGAGCAGTTCCTGTTTGGATAATTGCCTGCTTAATGTTCATCACTGGGCGTTACAGGAGAGAAATAGATCTCCCGGTCTGACAGACACAATTACCTCATCGGTCGTCACCTCCCTCCTGCAGCAGCCTCATCAGCTGCCATCCTTGTGTGATGACAGCTTAATACACACCTGGCCTGACCTTCAGCTCACTAGCTGCCTTGTCGAATGTCAGGGAAGTGAGTTGCCATGGAAACAGATGGATACCGATGTCCGCTGTACATAATACACGGGGAGAAAACCAAATATTTTATGTAATCACTGTGTGAGATTAAAGGAGGTATTTCCAGCTGAATAACGGACAGTGTCTTCACTCATCTGTGCTCGCATCACTTTGATATGCGAGTTGAAATACTTGGATAACCGATTTTTGAAAGGTTATTTAACATTATTCACAGTGTCACAATCTAACAGGTTATGTGGGCACTCTGCAGGCCAGTAAGTGGCAGTAAATCACAGGGGGAGTTGAGTGATGATGAGGCTATAAGTGTGCTGAGGTCAGCGTTCAGTGCAATTAGGAGAGAGACAGTAAAACAGGGTGGAGAGAAGCGCGTGAGGGGAGGGAGGAGAGGGAGACGAAAAAACAGAAATAGAAGAAAGAGACTTGTCAGGGGGAGCGGAGCAGAGTTTTCAGCCAGCCGCTGAGCTCTCATTCATGGGCGGTTGGACATGAACACTGGGCACTCTGTGTCTGTGGAGGTGATGTCTACTGAGAGATGCTATCTTTACTTCATTGATACAATGGCCTCATAGACAGCAGACAGTGGGCCAGAGCCACAGGTCTCCACTCTGAGCCGCACAGTGCTCAGCCACCGCTACTGCCAGGAAGAGTGCGCCACCTACAGGCACTGACAGGAAGTGAAAATATGGAAGGAAAAAAGTTTTCAGTATATACTGTTGACCTGCTTCCTCTGTCCCTTGCTTAAAAGGACAAAAATTAGTCTTCGGTTTAGGAGGGGAGTGAGTGGAAAAGATAAGGCTTAACAGGTCAAACATGTTTGGAGACACTGGCAGAATACACGCAATATGAAAAGATCACAAAATTTACTCACAAAAGAGTGGCAGGAGAGTTGAAAAAGTCAGTAAAAGTCATGACACTTCTATGAAAATGAAAACACAGCAGTGAACCCAGAAACACACACACTACCATCCTTTAACAGGCCGTTTCACTGTCATTTAGCTTAACGCCATCTTCTGCACAGTGAGTCTCAGCTTTTAGTTTATTCTTTTTTGAAAGGCGGGAGCCTCACTGCTGCAGCAGCTCTTTGTAGGTTTGGATGCATGGCTGCTAGAGCTATTTCCTTTTGGCATACCTTAACTCTCTTCTCATGACGAGACACTCTGGCAGGCAGGAGGGAAGATGAGAAGAGAGAGACGAGGGCAGAATGGAACATTTGGCTTTTTCCAAAATGCACAGATGACGGGTGTCATAAACCATATTAGAAGGTACAAACATCAATAATACATTGCAAGTGACTCACTACATTCCCCTGTTTAGAGGATTTTGTCAAGTAGGAAACCCCACATCAGTGAAGGAATTTCTCTTCACCTCCTCTTTTTCACTATTCCCTCCTCCTCCTCCTCCTCCCTGTCACCTAGTTTTTTTTTTCCTTTTCCCACCCTTTCACTCTTTGCATTCCACTTTTTTCCTCTCTCACCCTCCCACTGGCCCAATCATCTCTCAGTCTCTTTATTTTCATCTTGTCAACTCCTCCCACTCCAATCATTTTCTTTCAGACCAGCTGCCAGATATCAGCTGATGTTGAGTGACTCCTTAATTACTTTAAGGAGCATGCAGTCTTTCACTTTTTATTGTAAATCACAGGCCCACATATATATGTCCTACATATAAGGCAATTCATTAGCAAAGAAAAAAAGTTATAAAAAACATACCCTCATTATCTCCAAAGTCAAGTTTGTGGTCAATAGTCAGACAAGATGATATTTTACTGATAATAACACTCCCACAGAGACACTGCCAGAGAAACCACAACCCACAAACATTATGCAACTCTGTCGGCCTCTTTTACGGACACATACACAAATCATAAATCATGACCGATGCACTTTCTGCTCCAAGTATCTGCCACAAAGCCTTTCTTTTTCTGCTCGAGGACTCTCTGAGTCAGATTGCTGGTCACTGCAGTGGTACAAGAAAAAAAAAGAAAAATGTGCAAATGAAACCACCTGTTATTTAATCTGTGTTACCAGCTGAGCTGCTGGCAGACAGCTGACCGGCCGTCTGTGAGCAATTTGCATTCTTTTCACTGGGGGTTTGACAATTATCGACCACCTTGTTAATATAATAAAAGAGAACGCATCAGCCTCAAAGACACTTCAGAATAACAGTCTGGTTAAAGGTTTTGCATGACTAGTAGTTACAAAAGTGGACCTTTTTTTAAACTGTAAATGAAATACTTCTTTACTTTTACTTTTTAAGCACAGCACTATTGCCTTCTCCTCTGCATTTATTCTTGAGCTATTGCACACTTCTGTGATTGGGCACCCACAACATTATCTTGGTCACTAAACTGAGACAAAGTAGGTGGAAAATAAAAAGAGGTGGGGATTGTTCTGAGTGGGAGAAATGGGTCCATTAATATAGCTCCAATTTGCTTTTGAAAAGTGCAATGTGCAGTGAAGGGGACACACCCCGGCTAAATGAGCCCTGACAGGCTCTCAGAGATGCCAGAGCAAAGCGCTGGTACGGGGGGGAAAAAAACAGCCATGAGGGGAAATGGAAAACTAACCTTGAGAAATTCTTCACCCGGAGCAGTGGAGAGATTTAGATGGATTTATAAACATGTGTGTGCTTTTGTAAGTGCTGTGAACTGTATACTTTCACTGAAAAAAAAAAACATTCAGGAATCCAGTGTAATCAACTAATCTTTTGTTATTAACTTAACATAAGTTAGAAGTTTTATGTATTCAAGTTAATTAAACTTTAAATTTATAGTACAACTGTATTACAACTGTGTTAACACTAATTGGAGTTCAAAATAATGCAGATTGTTCTCCGAATGAGTAAGTGAGTTTATGAGTCGTACCAAATCATTCAAAATCTTTTAGAAGGAGCAGATATTTATAACGGTTAAATTGAGCAATATGATAATTGAGTTTGGCAGGCAGTAAGGCAGGCAGTCACTGACCTCAAACTCCAGTGTGTATATTTTCAGAGCAGTGGGCTTTTATTTTCGGGCTGGGAGGAAACATCTCACCTCAACCATAGACTGTAATATTAAATACTGAATATACCGTCAGCTCAAACTCACTATTTGGACGGCTGTACTCATGTTAGGATGCACACTTGTTTCATATTGCTCTTTTAAGATAATCATGGATGGTTGTTTTCACAATAATGAAAACATTGTGATCCCTGTA
>JAJHUR010091747.1:18684-48048 GCA_027495735.1 Lutjanus campechanus | reverse complement strand
CTGGCTAATGTTGGAATCTGGTGAAACACGCCACAGCACAGCCGCAAATAGCTCCTAATAGAACTTCCCATTATCCGCACCACTGGAATGTGCAGCTAATGCATGGAGACCAAAGCCAGGCCCAGTTAACATACCTGTGGTAACTGCATGGTTAAAAGCTGTGGGGAGCGTCTGTGTGTGTTTTCTGTTGCAATTAGCTGAGGACGGGAATAAGGGATGACAGGATTATGTGGGAGAGACTATATGGATACAACAGATCAACTGAAACCAACTTAAACTGCAATAATACTGTCAGCCAGCATTTCTTCAACTTTTAGACTCCATTTCTCCGTAGGTCCAAATGACCCCTGCAAGTACAGATCCATCAAGAGTTTCTTGTCTACGCAGAAAGTATATTTCTGAAAAATTATCTGATATGTCAAGAGGAACAGTCTAAATGATCTTGACAACATATACGAAACACAGAACAGCAGCTTCACCTCAGGAGACGAGCAGTCACAGGACTCAGACAAGCAACAAAATGACACATACTGTAAACAGTAGTCAACAAATGCTGCTGTAACTGACATGTATTTTGTGCCTTGTGTGTTCCTCTTTGCACTTGATGGACTTAACTTTATGGAGCCTATTAGCTTGATGTTTCACTACTAGTCTGCCAAAGAAACATGCTTTGTATTAGGCGTGAGTGATAGAGATAAATGTAATTTCCTTCCATGATATTTTTGGGAAAAACCTGAAATCAACTGAGAATGGATGATTAGAAAGAGAATGGGATGTCTGTTTTGGCTGTTAGACCTCTCAAATCAAAGTACTTTAACACACTGATGAGAAAAATCATATGTAACTCCAATTTTGCCATAAAACAGTCCTGCTAGTTGATTTGCAACATTGCTCAGAACAGTCTAATGCATTATATCAATCACTGGAAATGCTATCTCGGTATTTTTTACAGTTTTTATGATTAGGAATCTGTATGAGGTGCTCATTTGTAAATTGATCGCATCCTCTTTGCCGTTCCTGTGTCTGACTTTCTACTCAGCTCGATCTAAAAATGGCCGTGATCAGCTCTGGCGGCTACATTGCAGCAATTATGCTTCAGGGCTCTCTGCCAAAACGCTTGCTATTTTCTTTAATCCAAACCATGATTATTTTTTTAACCCAAGAAAAGCTTTCTGACAGAAAGTCTTGAAGGCTAACTTCTTCCAACAGCAGTTTTTCCAGGGAAATCCAAAGGATGTGATGTTTATACATTATACTTCTTCCTCTTTAAGAGTTGTTTAAATAGAATGATTCATCTGTGACTCTAACTTCACTATAGTCAACTAACCAGACTGCTGTCCTTGAGGTGCTCTCGTAGTTATTCCACTCTCAGTTAATTCCAAATAATCCTCGCTGCAGCTGCAGTATAAATAACCTCACACATGTGAGTGCAGGACGATATCATCCACTCCATTCTGGTTGTGGGCGACAGCACTTAATGTAATTCAGAGGTAATTCCCTCGCAGTTCCAGGGTTATTTCCCAAACTTAAGTGCTGTTGTAACGTCTACATATTTCTCAGGAATGCTCCATCTTTGCCTCAGGCCAGGTTATATCTGCACAACCCCTCCATCTCCATCATACTGTAGAGGGCCTTGTCGTGCTGTGCTGGACTGTGCTATACTGAGCAGGGTGGAGGGGTGTAGTGTTACAGTCTATTTGTCACAGGTCAGTGCTTTGTCTCAGGTTAATTATGACCTGCGGTACAGTCTGAGCAATAGATGGAGAGCCTCTTAAGTAGCAGCACAGTCTGGACGTGGTTAACTACAGTCCCACGCTGAAGATCGTATGAACGAGGGACACTCGACTGAGATAATATTATTCTACCTGAGACGAGAGCCGTGAGGCAGGAATGTGGTGGCAGCGCAGAGCTGACACGGAGGGAGAAAGAGGGAGACAAAGAGCAGATTAAAGTGAAAGACAGGCAGACTGTTACAGTGAGGGAGGTCTAATGGTAATATTGAGTCTGCAGAAATAAAGAATGGACTCTATTCAGCCGTCCTACACTCAGGGCCCCATCCTCTGAGGAGAAACAGTGATAAAGATGATATGACGTCAGCGGACTCCTCTGAAGCCACTGCACAGAAGCTGAGGCTAGCACAGATATCAGCCACTTGAAAGGCATGGAGCAAATTTTGAGATTAAGATTTGAGATTAAATGATTACGCTCACTTCTTGGAGGTCTACAGCAACAAGGTGAACATTTGGTCACCCAAGCTGCACCAACACTGTGAATTTAAGCGCAGCAAAATATTATAAAAACAGTCAAACATGTGGTGAGGGGCTAAGCCTCTGTTAGCCAGATGCTAAACCAACAATGGCAACAGCCGCCTGACCTTTCCTCCACCTTTTGTTCTGTGTAAAAGTGCCCTGCCAGCACATTTTTAGCAAATGCCATGTGTAATAAGCGGTGCCATGCGGTAAGATGGGTAAACAATATGCTACTCTCAGGGTTATCAACAAACAAAAGAAAACCCATCCATAATGGCTCACAGACAGGCCTGGGATGCCGTTGTTTATTGGTGTTTTTTATTATTTCTCCTCCTTTGATTGCATCCTTCCAACTCTTCACTGCATCTTCTTTTCATCGGTCACCCTAACTGCCAATCTCCTCCCTTTGCTTATTGTGTTCGGGCTTCTCCTCCCTCTTCTCCTTTCTGTTTATTTGCACTGTCTTTGAGATTGGCGTGAGTGGAAGCTGGCCACTGATCGCTGCTGGCCGGTAGCTAAAGTGCATGACAGGCTGCTCAGGTCTGCATACATGCAGCGCCCCTCGCCCGGTATGCAGGGAGCTGAAAATGACTTGCTCTGTATATTTAGAAAAGGTTCCTCTACACATACTCGGCATATCACCGTTTACCCAAAGCATATAGGAGCAAAGACACCGTCCACCTGCATAAACTTCTAAAATGTGGACAGGATTATTGTAGAGAGTGAAGGTGGCCCAATTCCTTCCCATTACCTTTTTTTTTTACATCCTTACTACCTGCCAAGTAATTTCCTCCTCTTCGCTGATCAATCCTGCAGTAAAAGTCCATCTAAAGAGCTCAGAAACACGAGTCATACATCTGAAGGCTGCAACAGCCACTTTCCAACCCATTCGCTCTGACTGCCAAGTAAACTGTCAGTCCACCTCACAAAAACAAAGATGCATCAGGGTCATATTTCACAGAGACTTCCTATTTTGATTACTAACAATGAATTTGTCACTTTAGTATTTTTTTCAAACATTTCTTGGTTCAGCTTTTTAACTGTAAGGATTTGCTGATTTGCTTTGTCATTTATGATCGTAAATGAAGAGTCTTTGGGTTTTGGACTGGACTGTGGACGGGTCCTTCCATTTTATGGTACTTACACTGTATATTCCTACTCTGCACTACAATTTAGAGGGAAATACTGCACTTAGTACTCCACAATATTTGACAGCTATAGTTACTTTATATATAAACTTTTTACACTATGTAATGTGACATTCTGCAATGTGAGTACTTTTACTTTTAAGACTAAGTCAATTTGATAATACGTCTGTACTTTTACTTGGGTCAAATTTTGAAGGCGTATAAGGAGTATTTTTATGTTGTGAATTTTTACTTTTACACAACTTAAGTACCCAAATTTCTTTCTCTACCAACCTGCACTCTGAGTGTGGGCTCTTATTTTGAAGAAACAGTTCTCTGCAATGTCTGCCTAAAGAGTTCGGAAACATAGGGTTATAGATGTAAAGGCCCCAACAGCCACTTTACAACCTATTATGTTTGACCACCGGGTAAACTGTCAATCTTTCTAACAAAAACAGAGATGTATGAGGCTCATATTTCAGAGATAATGGCATTTAGTCATCATTATAATAAGCAGTGACAGTAAAGCAGCAAAAAGACTTCATCATTAATGTCTTTATCAGTCAAGAAGATGAAGAGAAACGTATTACATCATGTGCGTGTATCATAATAAACCTAAAATGACAATAATGACCTGAGATTACACAGCTCATTCGGCTCATGTAATGACTTTTAGCAACTTTTAAACTTTTAAGAGTTTAACCTGTGAGGTAATCTGTCTCAGGGGGCTGCATCGCGTGGCAGAGGCCACACAGTTGAACAGCCAGAGACACGTTTCTGACAGAGCTGAGGAGGGCACATGTGTTTGGATGGAGAAGAATGGAGATGAAGATGATGTAAGTGTTTAAGGAAATCGACAGTTTTGACGAATCAAAGCACCGTCAGATGTGTTTGGAGAACACAGGTCTGGCAAACCGGATAAACAGACGGTCACAGCACGCAAAACCTTCAAACTGCCTCTGGTACTTACGTGGAGGATTAAAAGGCATCTTTTTCATGTTTTTCCTATAAATGCCAAAATGGAAAACATGTAAATATGGACACTGTTCACAGATGGTAGGGTGAACTTGTGCACTAGTTTCGTCAATTAGACCACTGGTTTCCAAACTGGGGTCCAAGGCCCAATAGGGTTTCAGTTTTTGGAAGTCTACAAAACAAGGGAAGAAACAGGGTTTAATCAATAGTGATCTCATTTAATCATTGATTGACTATGAGGACTTTACTATCAAACCTCAAACCTAAAAAAAAAATACCCAGAGGTGACAAAGTCTTCTCAAATTTCGTGTCTGTGGTCTAAAGTGGATCTATTGTGGTTTTCCTTGACATGACAAAGTTTGGGAAACCCTGACTAGGCTTTTTATTTTTTGTTCAGCTTTTCCTCTTTTATTTACAGGCTTTTAGCAGAGGCACTATAGTATTAAATAGCCTTCACATGCATAGTTATTTTTATTTTATAGTTTGTATACAGCACTTGTATGGTTTTTAAGCAAAAAATATTTTTACACAATATAAAATTGTTCTTTTGTCTGTATGTCAGTACATGAACGGATGGAGAAGAGAGTCAGTGTTCCAGGAATAAAAGAACCATGTTAATGACAACCTCAGTAATATTAACAAACAAATCAATCAAATCAATAAAATAGCACAAGACGAAAAAAGTTCATATTAATTGATTTTGACAGGCCTATTATTATTATTCTTTCTCTTCCTCTGTGTGTTTGGAACTAAAATGCCCTTCATGCTTTGTTGGACGCAAACAGGGAAAATAACAGTGCCACAGTGACTTTAGACAACTCCCGACAACTCAGAAAAATTCTGACCTCCCTCTCAAAAAGTACAATGAAGCACCACTCAGAGTTCCTTCTCGTGAACTCAGAACGAATCCATTTACCCGACGTCACGAAGAAGCAGCTGTCTGAGGTCACACAACGACAACACCCATGGAAGTGAACACGGACAATGGTAAACCATCAAGTAAAATGCAGCATAAGTATATTTGATTGTATTCCATTAAAACAGCACATATCAAACCTCTTCTGTATGTAAACTGATGCCAAAAGATGCTGTCAATGTTATTATGGAACGGAATGTAGATATGTTTCCAAGGATAAAAGTGGTGTAAAATAAAATGTTTAATGACATCTGTTACCTCATGTGTCATTTTGGCAGCACTGCTGAGAGTTCAATTTTGTATAGACTTGCCAAAAAACATCAGAACATCAGTTTTGTCAGGGTCAGTCATGTTTTTTTGTTTATCTGAGGCGTCATGCTCCTGGTACGCCTCGTCAGAAGTTGGAAATTTCAACTGGGAAATTTAGACCTCTGACTGGAGCGCAGCTTTACATGTAGCTGTGGACTACAGCGTGTGCCCTGTTTTTAAGCCTATATTGGTTTACATTTTGGCAAATTGGCACCATTAAAAATATGCTGATTATCTTTTAGCACTTCCTCTTTGCAAAGTAATCATGGATGTACAGACAACTATCTCTGAATTATTATGATGCTGAAGAAAATTTAAAAACATGGGTTGAGTCAGGCAAGTTCTGGAGTTATATGGATCGTCTTTTTTCTATTATTTCTACCAGGATTTATGGACATTTATTCACAATTTCAGATAATGATATCCGCGGAAAGTACACTTAATCTAAAAATATGTGCATTTTGACTGTGTGTTCAGATTTGACTGAGTTACGACTCTGAGAAGAGGGATTTTTTCAAGCAAACTGCGTCACTCGGTGGCAAGGGGCTAAACGGCTGCTTCCAGGAAACTTTTTAAGAGTGGAGCCAAACCTCAGTTTTAACTGTCCTGGTCCTTTCTCTGTCACACTAACACTTTGTCTCTTGTTTGCTCCTCTCTGCCATAATTTGCCTCGAATAAAGAAGAAGTAAATCTCAGGGCGCAGGTTGTGTACCTCATCCCAGTGAGTGTCAGTCCTGCAGAATACCTTGGACTCAGATGAAGAAAGGCTGCTTATAGCCTGCAGGGGAAAATGTCCCTTTGATGGAGAATATCAGTTTTAATTCTCTCCAGTGAATTGGAGAAAGACCTTGCAGGCCTCAGGCACACTGCTGGGAAAACTCATGAGGCCATTCCAGACATCTTGGTGGCGTTACATTATCTTTCCTGCAGGCCTACTGCCAAAGTCACCAGCACTATATTATCTTTAGTGCATCTTCTGGGTCTGTTTTCTGTGCATGCTGACCATGACAATCAAGACCATCAAGCCGTAACTACTGTCTTCAAACTCTTTTATGTCTGATAACAGCAAATCCTGGGAAAAAAGTAAAGATAAGGGAAGACAGAAGAGGAAAGTTTCCTTTCCACAGCAACAATTTAACATGGTAATGTATTTTTCTTGTGAGATCTTGTAGCTGACCTTCATTAAATAAGTGAGTATAACAGCTGTTCAACATTGATTTCACGAGAAAAAAAAAAGAAATATCAGATACAGGGTTTCTTCATCTTTAAACCATGTGTAGAAGCGAGGCCAGTTTGCAAGCCTCTTTCCAGTAATGGTCTTGTTGTTCTTGGACTCTGGAGAGAAAAAGCAAGATGCTTTTTTCCCTCCTTTGTTCTCCATAAAACAAAAGAGTCTGTGGTAAACAGATGAGAGTAGAAACTACTGAGAGACACTGACAGTGATCTAAACAAGAAGAAGGAAAACAAGTGTGAGCAGAGGCTATCAATGCTGCAAATCTCGTCATCTGAACATCTGCTTAACCCAGGTCTGATCCAAATCAGTCATACAAATGGATATCACACATGAATCAGAGAGAGAAACTCAAAAGCAGGGAGGACAGTTTGAAAAAGGTGGGACGGAGGAATGTGAGGCCGAGATGCTCCAGAACAGAACTACTGTCTTTGCATGAATCAACTTCTTCTTGGAGACCCTGGAACGTGGGACAACGAGACTGTCCTGAGGTGCTGATCAGCCAATCAACCACGCAGACAGATGGTGGAATAATCACATCCCCGGCTGAGTGCATCACCTCTTGCCACATGTCTCCAGTTAGCTTCTGTCCTAAAGGAGGAACCTGTCTCTCTGAATTCCTCCCTGGACATCCTACAAAGACACCTCGAGGACACAAGCTTTTGTCAGTCCAATTGCTAGTACAAATGATTCCCAATGCTCTTCACCTGCTTTCATTTGTCATCCAGAGAATAACTTACTGTACTGCTCAAGTTTTCCACACAAATACAGGGAGACTTTTTTTTCCTTCAGTCTGACTGTATTAGTGCTTAAAGGGGCAGTTGATGAATTGATTACTTGATCATCAGGAAAGAATTAGCAGCAATTCAGACAATCAGTCCTCAATTAAACAAAAAATGCCAAACATCCTCTGGTTTTAGCTTATCAAATGTGAGCATTTGGTGCTTTCCTCTGTTTAATATCACTATATATGAAACACATTTGGGTTTCTCACTGTTGAGGCAAACTACTTGAAGATGTCGCCTTCGGCTTTGAGAAATTGTGCTGGGTGCTTTTCAGTATCTTCTGATTTTCAGCAATGGAAATAACTCTTATTTTTGGCCCTCCTAATTGCCAAACAAATGTAGAAATTATTTTTCAAATGGTTAATTTCCTACATAATCAGTTTTGTCACTGAATTTTGTTGTCTCAATACTCTCCATGCGATGATAATAAAGTAGACATTAGGGATGGATGATGTCTACTGAACTGGCACATGACCATGTCCACAATAAAACTTTGTGATGGACAATGATATTGTCCATCACAAAACAACAACAACAACAACAACGCAACTTCAACAACTCCTGCCTAATGGCAAGTCTGAGGGGACACAGTACCTCAAATACAAAAGGCTTTTAAATCACAATGTTATGATGGTAGAGGGCTACGTGGGCCAAGACTGTCCACCATCTGTGATTGACGATGGCATTGTCCATCAGCCCAGTAATACAGTCTAATTTAATCTAAAAAATAACATAGAAAGTAGTAAAAATTAAATAAAAAATAGCAAAGACACGACAAGCTAAGAGACTCTAAAGAATTTGTAAGACTAGAAATAATAATAAAACCTTGATACATTTGTAATAAACTTGTAATAACACAGTCTGTATCAGTGGTGAAAAGAAACTAAGTACATTTCTTGAGGTATTGTACTCGAATTTATTTGCTGTGTTTTCATTTTATGCTACCTAGCCTACATTTATTTTTAAGCGTTTAAATAAATTGAATGAGACGTGTTTACTTCTACTTGAGTCAAATTTTGAAAACAGGGGCTTTACTTGTGATGGAGTTCTCAACTAAAGTGTCCAGATTTCTTTCAGCCCTGACCTGTGACCTTGGGAAGCTCTTATTTTGAAGAAACAGTTCTCCGCACTGTACCTGATGCACACCGGCTCTACACAGTCAACAGATTAAGTCTTTAACCTTCAAAATGAAAAAAAGTAGCTGGAGAAGTTTTCTCTAACTAATGACCTTTCAGTTTTTAAATAAAAACTAAGGCAAATTATTTGAAGAAGTAACAGAAAGGAAATTTGAGAGAGTAACAAACTGAGGATAGATAGTGTCACACTATTTCTGCAACGCTGGCCCCAGCTGCCGCAGAAGTCAGTCTCTGTGTGTCTGAGTGAAGCTGAGCGAGTTCAAAAACAGTGAAATAGACCAAAATGATGTGCTAAAAGATGAACGTCAAACTGCAACAAAAAGACAGTTGACACAAAGCAAACATGGCAAACTGACAATCCCTCTGAATATTTGAGGCTACTGGGCCTGAACAAAGGTCTCCAGACGCAAAGATAAATCATCTGAACACTCGATAAACACAACCATTCGTATTTCAGCAGAAACAACAGCAATGTCATTAAAAAAACTCTCGCTTTATTGCAAGAGTGAAGAGTCTGGCTTTGATCTGGCTGTGTTTAATGGCCTCATGGCTCCCCTGTTGAAGTGTGGATGGCTTTACTGTCCTGTGGTGGCTGTGAAGGCTCGTCTTGTATGAAAGAACAGCATAAACAACATCTGAACAGATCGAATCAAAGCTCAAAATGAAAAGGATGGATAACGCTCAGAGAGTGAACTGACTGTGCTTTTGGAGGACACTTTGTCTTCTTCAGGCGTCCCCTGAGAGAGGAACACAGAGGAGAACAACACTGATTTTGTCTCGTCGACTCTAAACAACACCAGAGACTGAGAGAGATCATGTGGACCTGAGAGACTGCAGACGTACGGTTCAGGTTTCATGCTGCTCTTATGCAATGACATGTGCATGAACAAACACACACAATGCAACAAAGGAACACAAAATATATAGAGATCTGTTGTATCTTTGGAAACAGAGAGATCACAAGCTTGTTTTGACAGATCAGTCAGCAGAACATTTGACTGGAGCCCAGTTGTGGCTTTCGCCATCAGGACGGAGTTTACTAACAGGGCTTCTTGTTCTTCCTGCTCCCACAAATGTATTCACGTCACCATCATCACCACCAACACCACCACCTCCATCTTCACCATCATCATCACCCCTTCAGAACACAATGTTAAAGGGATAGTCCGGGAGAGACAGAGAGCGAGACAGAGCGACAGAGCGATGAACTGCTGTGGACAGGATCTGCAGCAACCACTTTTTTCGCCACTTAATAGAGGTCTACCTCAAAGAATCAGTATCACTTTAAGTGCATGCTATATTAAGAATATTTTCACTGCTTTAACTTGTCATCAGACAGCCTTTTCTGATGGGAACCTGCTGTTTAATAAGCTAAATATCAGTCTCTCCAAACCAACCAGATTCCTTAGGTGAAATCAGTAATATTACTACAAAGAACACTAGAAAATTAAATTTATGTAGCCAACAGAGAGGTCCAGTGAGGAAGGATGAGTAACGGTGAAAGGAGTAGAGGTTTTCCTGTGGGGTCAGAGGTGTGGGGATGGTCTGGGAATGTCCGGTCAGGGTCAAAGCGTCGACACAGATGGGCAGAGCAAACAGCCACCTCTCGGGGCAAACGCTGCATCCGTTTAGCAGCTAAAGGAGATACAGCCAGTGCCAGAGGTTAACACAGCAAGGGCTGAGAGGTCAGGAGGCCACGTGACCTCACCTGCCCTTCTCTTTAGTTTCAGCCAGTGGAACAAACCTGTTCCAACGCCTGAGGACGGACAGACGTAAAACATGCCATGCTAGGCTGGAAGATGTTCCCTGCTATGCTACACATGTGCACTGGTGTAAGAGTGAAGGCACTTTTGCAAGGGTTTATTGCCTGGGGAGGCAAAATCAGAGCAATGTTGGTTTGTGTGTGGATTCTTTTTCTCTTTATGCATAAACATTTTTAGGCACGGTGGCAGCCTGATTCTAGGGATGGCAATGTTGGTCTTTTGGTTCACCACTTTGGTCAAGACTGAAATATATCTACAACTATTGCTGTGATCTGTGTTGTGCAACTTCACACACAGAAAAGCTAGCTCAAAGTTCAGTTCACAAAGATTAAAATGAACTAGTTCACAATCATAGTTCACATTTTGAATTTTGAACTAAGTTCATAGTCCACAGAAATGAACTAGTTCATGTTAATTTCTTCCATTTCTTGGGGGTGCTGAGAGAGGGTCAGTGTATGTAATGACATCTTATATTAACAGCAGTTATTAACAGCAATTTGAGAATGTTTTATACTACAGCAGACAGCAAACTTGAATAACAAGATAGTAAGCTGACACAGTAACTAAACAGTCAACAACACAGAAGTAATCCATGAGAACTGTGATGTGATGAAGAGGAAGACAAGATAGAGATGATGAGTAACAGAGACTGCAGTGTAGTTCACACACTTCAGACTTCATGATCAATGAAATTTTTTTACATCACATTGATGCTCATGTCCGTATTTGCACTTTCACATTCATCACACATTTTTTTTATCAACTGATGACATGAGTGTCAGTAACTCTTTAAGGTTTTAACAACGCTCACATTCACTGGTTGCAAACTGATATGTTCGGTTCACGAAAAACATGAGCGTGTCCAATTAATGCACAATACTGGCTATGATTGCCATGAAATTCTGCACACGCACTCATGGTCCCCAGAGGATGAAGCCGAGTGACTTTGGTGACTCTTTGACTTTTTTCTCTTGTGCCGCCATGAGGTTGACGTTTGTGGTTCAGAGTGAAATATCTTGACAAGTATCAGATGGATTGCCATGAAATTTGCTGCAGACATTCAAGGAACCAGGAGGATAAATTCTAATGGCTTCAGTGATTTACTGACTTTTCCTCTACCCTTTAATATATTCTATGAAATATTTCAAAATTTACTTGCTGGATTGGCACCAGGTTTTCTACAGATATTCATGATTCCATAATTTCTTTTTTCTCAGTACTTTGGTTTAAGATCAAAGAACTCCAAAACTAATACCCATCAGCTGCTGCTTGATGGTTTTGGAATCCTTTGACGATCTGATTTGTTTCCTTCACCTGTAACTAACAACATCCAATATGATATTGACAGAAGGCCGGTACTCAGAAAAATTTGCACAATGGTTGAAGCCATAGATTCTAACTTACACAAACCTCAGTCAGATAAAGGATCAATGAGTCAGGCAGACTAGACAAAAATATTCAACTGAACAACCCCTCTGCCCTGGCACTCTCTGCTACTATGGGATGGGGTGGACGAGACTGGAGGTTAACAAGGGGATGGATTTTGGTCATTTTGCAAGGGTGATGACATTCCCTCTCATATCGCCTACTGCCCATCAGCCTCAGCCTCATACTTTGTTTAGTGCTAATTAGTGAATGTCAGCATGCTAATACTCTAAACTAAGACTTTGAACATAGCACGCTGATGTGAGCATTTACCCTCACAGAGCTGCTAGCATGGCTGTAGACTCTTACTCTTGTTACCATTGAGGGTTGTGTTTATGTGTCATGTGCATACAAAGGAAAGAGCTAATGGTTACTGGGAACGTAATTACAAAAATATCTGTTTATACACTTCATTTAGCTTTGTCGCTTCTGGGCCTTTTTTTGAGATCAGTACTTAGGAGGAAGGAGGAGATGAGAGCTCTGTACACAGGGCAGGACTCATGTAACCAACTGACACAACCTGATGGGAGTCAGAGGACAAGGTGTCGAGTCTGTTAAGTTAGCTGACCTACAGAAGCCCCTCTGTGGTGCAGGCAGACAAAGAAACAGCTCTGAGCTTGTAACACCAAGACAAAAAGTGAATAAACACATTTTTGGATTAAGAACTGAAGTGTTTCCTTGTGTAAACATGGTCAGAGGTATTCATTACTGTGTGTATCTACAGTATATATGTGTACTGCCTGATGAGTCCATGAAGTCCAGATGTGTCAAATCCAACAACTCCCAAGAAACGAATCTTTGATGTGAAACACATATCACAGTTCACACATCTGTCCATCCATCTCTTCCTTTTCTCACCGACCTGCCAATGTCGCGAGCGGCCGAGCATGTGTCGGTTCGGGGCGCCGGGGATAAATAGAAAAATAAACAGCTGGCCAGCTGTCAAGCAGACAATCAAACTGCAGCCAGCAGCAGATCCCTTTCATCACAAGCACTGAGGACACACTCTCATGGGAGAACAAGACAGACAGAGAGGAAAAGAAAACACAGAGATATGACCGAAGGAAAGAGAAATTGTAGTTCTCATCACAAGGAGAGCAAAATATTAAAGTATATTATATTAAAAATATTAGATGAAAGCATAAAGTTAATGTGTGTTGATAGATTATTTTACTAAACGCCTCCCACCCTGTCCACTGGGGTGCTGCAGATGTCAACAGCTCTCTGCCTTTATCTCGCACTCTGCATGGTTAAAAGTGACAAGCTTATGAAAACTAAGGTTATGACTTTTCTTTTCTAACTCTGTTATTGGCTCACAGAGGCTCTACTGTGGACATTTATTGTTCCTCATCTGAGGACTCTTTTTGAACCGGTTTAAAAAAAAAAAATTCCATTTGCTCTGACAGGTCCTGAAGTGCTCATAAACCCCTGGCAGGAGCGTGTGTTGTGTTTAGTGATCAAACCCCGGAGCTGTATCTGCAGGATTATTGAAAATTTTGTCATGCAGGCATTCATGAAAATCCCTCCCTTCTCCCCAGACTCGAACCTCTGACGGGATGCCTGCAGGGCTCAGGGACACTGAACCTACACGAGCACAAAACAAGCACAACATTATATTTTGAAAAGTGATGATGAGTCGTACATTGTGAATTCATAAGCTGTTCAGAACTGTTGTTGTCTGTCAGTGTAAAGTTAAGCCTTTTATCCTGCCAACAAAAGTCCACTGCTCTGAAAATACACACTGGAATTTGAGCAGTGACTTCCTGTCTCACTGTCTGCCACACTCCATTAAAAATATTGCTCAATTTAACTGTTATAAACATCTACTTCTTTAATGAGATTACTAATTAGTTCTTACAATTAATAAACAGACGCTTAGTCATTCAGCGAACATTCAGCATTAATTTTAACTCCAATAAATGTGAAATGAGCAAACAACAAATAACGAGGATCACAGAATTTCAAAAGTGTTCAAACGTGTATTTCAGTATAGGGAGTGAATTCCCTTAACAAAGATTTTAAATGTTGCTCAAATATTATCCAAATTAAGAAAACTGAGAAAAAGAGAAAAAAGAACTTCCTGAGTAATATTTATGTTAAGATGACTGTCATGAAGTGTATTTGAGTATTTATTGTTGAATTTTTATGTGATCTGGGAAAATGAAAAAAGCTGGATCTATGTTATAGTATTATTAAGAAAGGAGCAGGAAATCTAAGATTTTTCTTCTCCCTGTTGTGTTTTAGTCATTGAATGTGTATAATATGTTTGTGTTACAGTGCATTATTTGTTATTGTGATATTGTTTTGATATGCACATTGAAATGAGCAAAATAAACTAAACTAAAATAGAATTTGTCTCCCAAGTGAATTCTAACATGAATAACGAGCAGAATTTGACAGTGATTAGAAATGCATCCAATATTTTCATGTCTCGTTATTTTCTCTGTTTCGTCTTGTGCAACCTGACAGCTAGTTTTAATTTGCTATCCATAATAAAAACCTGTTCGGCTTTCAACCGCAGAGCTCTTTATGTGGCCTCCACAACAACACATGACAGGGATGAATAATTTGGTGTGGAATTCCTCTGTAGGGTTGCCAGAAAAGACAAGGACAGAGGAAAACTGAGTAGAGGAGAGGGCTTCTGTGACATAAAGAAATTAAAGTATTTGTTAAAATCTGTCAGGGAGCACAGAAATGACACATCACAGTAAAGGATTATTGGGAGAGTAAACTATAAAACCACAAATTTCCTGGCCTCCTCTCCCTCTCATTGCCTCCTGTCATCCGTACAGAGGTATTTAAAGAGTAACAGAGAAGCTCCAAGGCAGACTGAAGACATATCAACTCCCTCTAAACACGCTGGTCGTTATTTAAACTGCGTCTTTCTCCTAACGTCTGGCCAAGCTCAGCAGGAATCAGACGAGGCTTAGTGAGGTGAAGTCAGTGAGAGTTGCAGAAGGTTTTCATCACAGAAAATAACAAGCTGTGATTATTTATCGTATCCACATCACACGCTAAGCACTGTCCCCATCTTTTGTTTAGTGACGGATCCAGAGTGACTGGTGGAAACAATGGTGTTGAGGGAGGAGACAGTTTACACCTCTCAGACTTAGACACGCTTCCAAGGTTGGACGTATTGGTCTGCATCTGTGGACCAGGGACTATTTTTCTGCTCTTTTTCCTGGTTTTGAATTAATTAAATTAATCTAGTCTGTGTACAGTTTGTAGTCAATATTTACTCATCTTTGATCACGAAAAGCACGAAGAAATGCTTACCTCATTTATCTGTTTTGTTTGCGTTTTTCTCTTTAAAGTCATGAGGTACTGTCTGAGGTCTGCAGCCAATCACAGCAAAGCCTGTCAAAGGCACTGAACCGAAAAATGAGTCCCCAGGAAAAGCTAAGTGATCTGACTCATTCAGGTAACATCATCATTTACACTGGAAACGCATGACAGGCAATTATGGTTCCCCCCCCTACAGGAGGACAGTTAAGCGAACACCCAGGGGGGATTCCTTTTAGTGTGACACAACCTGCCTTCCACATGGTTGTTATGGGTTAAAGGCATCTGGTGGAGTTAAAGTCTGACTTCATTCACATTTGTGCAATATTTTATTTTCTTCACAAGTTAATCCAGATTCCCTCTCCACCACAGTGGTGACCCCCGTCCAGCTCCAGCCCCTCGGGGGTGGAATTAGTTAACCATGCTTGACAGGAACTCAGATCAGGTGTCCTTCTCTCCCTGTGGGGAGGAGGCAGGACTGAGGCGACCTGCAGCCTGAACATGAGTCTCCTGACATGGGGATCAAACTGTGGCACAGGCTCCTACGTCAGCCTCCACTCCACAGGGAGAAGGACAACACACATCCATCTCTGCTCTGACACCTGGGACTCAAACCTCTGCACAGCCAGTCAAATACCATTATGTGTGAGGTTTATCAGGTTTTATTACACGCCTTTGTTAAATTCTTACGTCTGATTGGTCAATTATGGCATTTCTGAGTAACAGACTGTTGCTATTAAGACCAGACCGTTGCTATGAATAACAAACTAGCACTATGGACACAGCTCTGATCATAGACTCTGGTAGAGCAATAAAATAAAAAAAATCTTTTTTAAATGAATATTTTGTGTCAAATTATTTATTTTTAAAAAGTAAGTAGCCATGTTATAAGGAGGATAATGTAAGAAAGGGTGAGTAAAGATTCCTGCACCACCCTGTTGGGGTTTATTTCATTAATTTATTTGTATACTTTATCTAATTGTCAACCATTTCTCAAAGCATACCACAAATAAACTTAAAAGTGCATCATTTTGGAAAAGCAACATTGTAGCATGTGTCGCACTAAGGCTGTAAATATTCAACATGTGCATGTAGACCCAACCAGAATTACACTTGGCAGCCACTTATCTCTGTTCCCCGTCTACATCACTTGCTTCATAAGATTAAAATTGTATTTGTCAAGAAGCAATGTGTATAATATTACTGGAAATAATTCACTGATTACCGTGACAGGTCCTGGCACAATTGATGGCGAGTTTGATCCAGTTCATTAGTTTTAGTCTCTCGACAAACTGATGGGAAATAAAATTAAAATGTGGAGAGTGATGAACAGACATGCTGTGCATGTGTCCTTCTCGAGTAGAGAAACATCTGGACAAAGACAAGGTTACCTCATCTTACTCCCTGCTTAGCAGTATTATAAAAAAGAGAGCAACAGTCTTAAATGTTTAAAAACAGTATAATTATCTGAGCGTCATTACACTCATCATGATTGGCAACACTAAACAAATTTCATTGCTTTTATAAATACATCTATTATTTTTTAACTTTACTCTGCTCTATATTAACAATATAAAATGTAATGAAGGTGGGACTAAGTCATTGTTTTCTAAGTCTCAAGTGAGTCTCAAGTCTTTAAAGTCCTAAACAAATCATAATGTAACAGTGAGTTTCCAGCCTAATTGATTTACAAAGTTTCTTAGCTGTTAATTTAACATTAGCTAAGCATTAACTTGTTAACTATGTTAATATTAGCCTCAACTTAGGCTGGAGATGTACTTACTTTTTAATCACGTGTTTGCTTATGCGTGGTGTTAAATTTGGAGTCAGTCACAGGATACTTGAGATATGGCTCTCTCCTCCATCTTGACTGGATACTATCAGATTGTTTCAAACATCTGGGTGATTAAGTTACCACTTGTTGCGAATAAGCAACGTTAGATTAGTTGATTAAGGAAACGAAGGGAAATGGGCTTGGGGGTATAATACAAGTCAAAAAGCTCAAGATCAAATGAAGTCACGAGTCAGTAGTGTTAGAGTCCGAGTCAAGTTTCCAAGCCATTTTTGACTTGTCAGGTCAAGTCTAAAGTCATCAAATTTGTGACGCGAGTCTGACTCATGTCCAAGTCATGTAACATGAGCCCACACATCTGTTAACAGCTGCACTGGAGTCATTATTCAAAGCTACTAAAATGAAGCAAACTCCAAATAAAGAAGTGATGTGAAGAGCAGGGAGCAGTCTGTGACATCAGCACCTCTGGCTCAGCTGTCTTTGGCCAACAGTGAATGGACTCATTAATGTGAATCTGGCACAGCTTTCAGCTACACTGACCAAAACACTCGTTCTGCTCGCTCTGCTGCTCTTTCCTAACGTTTGGCATTCTCGCATCTTTTCCCCTCAGTGACTTACATTTTACTTTTTTACCTGCATTTTCCATCCTGCATCTTTTATCCTCAATCTTCCTTGTTTGCTCTCTTTCCCACCTTCATCTAATCCAGCTGTTTTTTAACTTCTCCATCAGCATCCCTTCTCCAGCACTTCATTTCATAACATGGCAGCAAGTCTGACGCACAGCTGCTCTGCACATTAACATTACAGCCCTCGCTGACAAACAAATGCAAGCATACAAAACACTTTAAACCTGATACGCGTCAGTAAGAAGAGTTACTTAATCAGATGGCAACGTCCAACATGTCAGACATATTTTTTAAAGGTTGCAGTCATGCATTACAGAAAGACGGGGCCTCTTTTATGGTCTTAGAGGAGGCCTCTCCGATATAGCATGAACAAAAGTGGGTGTATGTGCTTAAAGTCGTTGTGTGTGTACATGTGCCAATATCTGTGTTTAAGGAAAGCCCGAGTTACTGTACAAATAACTGGAAACAAATTAAGCTGTAAGTAAGGGAACAGCCTGTAATAAGCAGTAATGGGCCATCTGTCCCGGCTAAATAAAGGCGATACATCACCGTCCGACCCTGTTTCCAACCAGCCCACTGCTCTCTTTGTAGTTCTTGGAAGTAATATGTCATCAAGTATACCTTTGGTGTTAGACGGATGAGGACCAAGGACTCTTAATCAGGGATGAATGAGTGCTCGCCTGTGTGTTCAACTATTTTTTGGCGCACAGTGAAGACACACATGCAGAGAGCTGCACAACAGCTGGGTTTAATTCACAGGCAGTGTAATAAAGAGATTTTCTCCAAAACACAAATATTGACACAAATTTGGCACACTGTTGTCAAATCCAACTTATTGTGAGGTAAAAATGAATGCAGCATTCTTGGCCTGCAGTAATAACTTTAATTTTGTTCAAAGCTACGTCTAAATATTTTCATCAGCAGTGACTAACAAGAGTTGAATTCTCTTGATGAGAAAGATGAAACTAAAATGTAGTTTAAAAAATTAAAACTTTACCAACTTTACTTTTCTTTATTTTTGTTGATGAAAACTAGAGACGAAATATCAGCATGTATTAGTACTACGCCATCAGCATACAATGAGCAGTCAGGACTCAGGAGTAACTTAGAACAACTATTTTACATAAAATAAGTTAAAGGTAGCGATGACAACAACAGGACTTGGGTGGTATTTTACCATCAGACCATGAGGCCAAACACTTTCTGCAAAACTGCATTCTTAATCATTCAACCTGTGTTTTTCATCAGCTAATGATAAGATAAGATCATATCAAGACAGGACCTGCAGCGCAGGGTTGTGAAAACCACAAACTTCTACATTTTTAGAGCAGAAGACCAGATGCAGATGACTTGAGAGACTGATCAGATTTAAGAAGATCTGAAGATTTGAAGAAGAAGCAGATTTTTATCTATTAGCTATTTTGATTTAAAAAAAAATTGATTGACTTGTAAAATCAAAACTGATTGATGTATCAAGTTGAAATTTATTTCTAATATTTTAGATCAGCAAAGTCTGTAGATGATCCTGACTCATTTTCGTGACAATTGTCCCAACAGTCCGTTACAAGTTTGCGCAAATACAATTATGGGAAAATTGAGAAAGACTCATGAGAATATATATATTTTTAAGCAGATCAATTGAGCACAGATGCAAGAAGAAGAAGGAACAAGAATCTGGATAAAACAATAGAGGTCCAGAGCAAGCGACAATGCAACCCTACTAAGTTTGACTAAAATTTTAAAAATTAGACAGAAATATTCAACATAATTTGATGATTTAAAAGACTGAAATGCCAACATAAAACCAAACTAAAATGCTTTTTCTTTTGACAGCATCTGCATTAGACTGAAATGCACAGACACAAGACAAAGATTAAATTAAATTAAAAAATAGCTGACAAAATGAACTGTAGTTTGGATTTATGTTTGGAGATGGAGGCCTTCTGTACATTCCGTACACTGAACAATACATGTATGTAAACATTCCCCATACTAACCTCCCTGGCCTGTTACTAATTCTAAACATACTGTGTATGCGCACACATACTGTAGACACACATTACTGT
Organism: Lutjanus campechanus; assembly: GCA_027495735.1. NCBI lineage: Eukaryota > Metazoa > Chordata > Actinopteri > Lutjaniformes > Lutjanidae > Lutjanus > Lutjanus campechanus. Next base: position 28,366 of record JAJHUR010091747.1, on the reverse strand, counting down.
CTTCATATCCTTGTATGACCACCAGCTGGGACAGCGTTTTATTTTGATATTTATCAGAAACTTTCCCATCGCCCGAGGAGCCAGAGTCTTACAACAGAGCTGAAATCTGTTACCACATCACTGTACCATCTGATACAGCGGTGCACTGCTCCACATTTACCTTACATGCTATTGACATTGGACGAGATTTTTTTCTGATATATCTTTGACTTTAAAGCACTCATTATAGGATGATTTAATACAGCTGAGAGAGGAAATCAGGACAGGATATTGTATGAATAAATATGACAGTGAAGAACCTGATGACATGGGGAGAAATCGGCTTTAATGAGGCCAAGTCCCAGAGTGAGACCCAAAGTTTCTCATTTGGGAAGTGGGGCTGAGATTTACGGAGCCCCGGAGTATAAAGCAGTTTTCAGAATGAGTAACAAGTCCATCAGAAAGCAGTTGCTGCTCCACCCTGCAGATACAGAGTGTGTTAGTGTTTTACACCACATCCATCAGTATTGAGGTCCGTCTCTGAGCCAGAGGACTGCAGACATGGAGCAAACATCTCTCCACAAGTCTGATTTAAACACTGTTACACCTGACACTTACTTCTGCTATTTTTCTTTGTCTGTCTTTCTTTTTTCTCTATCTTATTATATTTTTCTCTCACTGCCTATGTTTCATTCTTCATTTTGTGAATAGTTTCAAGTGAATTTCCACAAATCATGCACAAGAAAATGCAAACGGATACTGTACATGTTTCTAGCAGCTATTATCATTCAAATAGTCTGAGGAGAGTGCAGCAAGATTACTTAAAGATTTGTCTGTCACTGTTTGCAAATGCACCATTCAAAGTTGGTCCCGCCTCCTCGGCTCGACAAACGAGACAGAGAGAGAGAGAGGTAGAGAGTGACTCAAGTGAGAGAGCTGCATTAGTGAGACCAAAGAAATGAGTCGGAAACAAAACATTATTTTCCCGTTGTTTCACAGTGATTGACGAGATATCTCATCATTTAAGCCACAACGCTTCCCAGCCATTGACAAGCTATCTCGTCAATTGGCGTTTTCACTGTGAGCCAGTAGGGGATGCTGTGATGCATCATATGACAAAAAATTGTCACTCGCAGAAGAAGGGAACCGCTGGAATTGAGCAGCAGAAGAAGAAGATGTTGTTATCTAGCACAAAACACTGGTGCTCAGCTGCAGATCCGCAGGTTAGAGAGCATCATGTTCCGGCCACAGATTCTTTCTTTTGATATAATCCATGTTAACATATTCATAGAGCTGAATATTCTGTGGGTGTTGAAAAGTCAGTGAATTTTATCAGAAATGCTGGCGCTGGTTGGCAACTTTATTAAAATACGCTAGTGGGGAAAGAGTTAACAGAGTCCCAACCTCTAAGCCTGCATGCTGTTATTGGCTGGGGGCTGCATACCACCACCAAACAGGCTGAAGCCCTAAAATATCCACAAAACGACACCACATACTCCTATTGAGTCATAAGTGATGATTTAGAAGAATGATTTTTATATGAATCAATATATTGTTTTTGGAAAAACCATCCATAGTATGCCTTTAAACAACACTAAGATGCTATAGGCATGCTAACAGCTGTGTGGCTGTGTCAGTGCTATAATGTTTACCATGTTCACCATCTTAGCATCTTGATGCCTGGCTAAAAAGTGCCTCTTAATTCTTTGTTAAGTCCAGGTTCATCTTTCCACCTGATATGGTATGAATTTAACAGTTTTTTCTTGGTATCATGTGGTCATTTCAGCTTTTTATTTAATTTTTTACACATCTTCTTGTGCACACATTTTTATTCACATGGATGAAATCTCACTTTTGCCCAGTGCCTATACTCCACCTTTTACCTTCCATCTTTTATTCTCTGTCCCTCTTCCCCTCCTTCTTTCCTTGACCACCGGTTTAGGATAATGAGCAGTAGGTCAGATCCTGTTTAACCTTTTCACCTGACATCTAAGCACGGAGCTGATTGTTTCTGACATGACACCATGAGCAGAGCTGGGGAGGGAAAACAGCAGAAAAAGACCATTTTCCAACAGGATTCCTCACATTCAGTGATAGAAAGAACATATGGTAACGGCTGCTGAGCCAATGCATCAGTACAAAGTCACTGAGGTTAATTGTCCCTTCCGATGTTTTTCTTTGTCTGTGCGCTATATAAACACACACGCAATTACACTGTATGGCCGGTATTTCATTTCACAGTCAACACAGTCACCTTCATATGTCTCTACACTTTATTAATTGGGACCCTTTGCCTGTTTCAGCAAACTTGGCAACATATATAATGTAGAAGGAAAGATTGAGGTTGTACAAACACAATGTATGTGAAAATGTGTGCGTGTCCCTTTGATATGTGCAGTTACATCATGCATTCATGTGCTGCAGAATAATTAGAGGTACAAGTTTGCAACCAACCTTACAACTTAAAATAAATACTGAATGATTTTTTAACAAGGGAAGGAGTGAAAAGCTTACAAAAAACGTTCATCAAATCATTATGCAGTGGATTAACATTGTGGTCATGTGTTGTTTGAGGGATCCAAAAAGCTGATCATCTGCTTCCCCAGCTGCTGTTACACTTGATTTACTGTGCAGAGCTGCCTTGGCTCTGTCAGATATCAGTGGATACATTTTGATGTTATGTAGAGAACTATTGTCTGATACTTGGACATCGCTTGCTTAAAGTTATAAATTTTGTTTTATGAGGAGCGTTGGACGATGGAGTGAACAATTATGCACATATGGAGCGTGTTGATCCTCGTCCAAATATGAGCACGCTTCGGCATGAAAATCTTTTGGACTGAAAAATTCCTGTAAAAGTAACATGTGTGAGTCCAAATATGTTGGTAAAACGTGTGTATTTGTCTTCACTGGGACAATCAACATTTGAAATCAAGAATGTGGCAAGGATAACTTGTTTGTGTTATATGCTATTTTATTTAATTATGCTGATTTTGTTTATACATGTCCAGGGTCTATGATTGAATTTGTGTCTTTTGTCTTGTGAATATTTGAACAAGTGTGTTACCATATGTGTTGGTTATTTAGGACACAATAAAAACAGCTTTGGAAGAATGTTGTATGTTGCCCCAAACAAGACAAACAGCTGTGTTCAAATGAGACAACATTTTGGGACATCATGAAGAGTTATGGTGAAGGAGCAGATCATGAACGGCAACATATAATTTCTCAGAATTTACTAGTGGCTGATCGATAGGGGCTTTTAAATGGCTGATGCTGATTTAGAGAGCAGGGCGGCAGATGGCTGATATAATGATGGTAGCAAAAAGAAAAAGAAAAGGCATGTATAATTACATTATTCCATGGACATTACCAAAACTCACTAGGTGGAGCGTTAACATCGAGCCATAGCAGCCACACTGACAAGGCTGCGTGCAGATGTGTCTGCAGATATTTTTTGTTTATCAGCCTCATGAGCGCAGGCATCATTGCAAGCCGATTATCTCAATATGCTAGATAATCAGCAAGCTTAATCAGATGACTGTTTTTAGTCTATATTTCTGTTCCCATGAAAAACAAAAACCATCCATGTGTTTGTCTGTCTCTCAATACTTTCTGACTCCCCCATCCCGTCTGTGGCACTAACCACAACCCCATTTAAGCTCATTCACGACTGAAGATATAAATTGTGGGTGACAAATTTTATTTCCATTTTCAAAAAAAGGCTTTAAAAATTTCCAAAAACAAGGCTGCACAGAGTAACCAAATGTTATTCAATGAAGAGTTATTTATTGGGGACTATTTTCAGCCTCTGATTTGACACACTAGAGAGTATTTAAAGCAGCAGGACTGTGCATGTCCGACTGTCTCAAAATAAACTACAGTGCTCCTGTTCACTGTAATAAAAGAACAAGTCAGCGAGTACGACTGTGTGAACAACAACGGAGCTCTATGGCACAGAAGAATAAGCTAAACACTTGTTAGGAGAATCAATTTAATGTTGGTTTTGGTATTTGTATGGGATTTGTTGACAATAGGGAAGGTATAGAATATCACCATATGTATCCTTTAATAGTGCGGAAAATCCATTTACCCATGCACACTATTTGACTTTAAGAGCTGCTTTAATCTGGAGGTAAAAGCTACTGTAACAAGGCTGACAAAAGTTTATTCCTGGAAAAACTTAGTGACTTTCTTTTTCCACTCCCATGGTTGGGTTTACCTCCCTGTCATGAGTTCATTAAATCATCAGGCAGTATGATTTATTGTTTACAAAGAAAATGAAGACATTAATAAAAGGCAGATTTCCAATTAGAACCTCTTTTCATCCCTTTCATTCCTCTATAGAGGTTAGACCCTTAGACTCTGTGGGTCCTCTGCCTTAAAGTGCTTGGCAAGAATTATAAACGCAAACCCGTCAATGTGGTTGCCATCAAGCATGAGGAGACGGATGATGAATTATTTCAAACAACACAAGACTCAATCACTGACACACTCTTTGTTTTTTCTTCTTTTAGATAAAAGAAAATTATGCGTTCACTTTGTTCCCTCCCTCTTTTTAATTTTTTTTATTGTGGCTCAATTTTCCGCAGTTCATAAGATGTTTACACCGCGAGGCAAACAAGGCTGATGAAGTTGGTAGTGGTTGTATCTGCAGAAGGCAAAGTCCAACACCAACAAATGGCAGCGGTCACAGCATGACGAAAACAGCAATGCAAAACATGCATAAACATAAACCACTCCAGAAAAGCTGTTTACAAAGTTAAGATTGGATTTCCTCGAGGATATCCAAGGTCACACACAAGCCTTTAAATATGCCCCCATTTTTCATGAAATAAAGATAATCTACACCACATTTGGATTTATTGCACATTTTAGAAGGTTTAATAATTTTAAAAGAGCCCAAAAGATTGAATTAGCCATTTTAAAGGCTCTAGGCATTTAAATCAGCACACTGGGATATCCATGTGTTTACACTTGAGACAACCATCACACTCTAATCACAAACACAACCTCATTCATTACAGGTCAGACCACAGGGTGGTGCAACACATATCTTCCATAATTACTGAAACGCTAATAAATCTCATATTTTAAGCAGAGAGGACACCAGAGATGACAGAGAAAATTAAAGAAAGAACAAGAATTAAAGTTTGGACTATTTGAAGTGGGGTTGTGTGGGGCACTTATCAATAGTCAGTGCATTGTCCACAGTAGATGGTGGCTGGCATGCCTCCAGTGCACCACCACGGAAGCTTATCAATGAACTGCTGTGAACAGGGTCAGTAACAAAATGTATTTTCACAACTTACTTAAACTGATATTGATTCCTTCAGGTGGACCTGTTTTTGCTGGTACTCCTCTCTGCTTTTCCCAACTGGGGCCGTGCCGACCGATGTCTGCTGTAGATAATGCACTGACTATTGATCAGCACCTCATACAACCCCACTGCAAATAATCCAAACTATCCCTTTAAGGATGTATCCTGACCCCTGAGAAAATGAAGACATATATGCCACATATGGTGCAAAAGCAAGTGAGAGTGTGATAAATATAGTTAGAGGTAAAGGGATTGTGCAATTGTAATTGTAATTTCAAAAACGCTGATATCGTTCAGGAGACTACAGTAAAAAGATAAAGATTGATGGCAGACTTTGTGATTTCAGAAAACCTGGAGAAACTCAAGCCAAACCCTCATTGTTTAGAGCTGCTGCAGGCGTGTTTTCACTGAAAACCGCAATGTGGGTTTGTGGTTGATACCAGGTCCATACTAAACCTGGACTCTGTTTGGCAGAAAAATCACACAGATATACACATCACGACCCTCGCTTTCATACTCGCATTTCTACTCCTACCCTTTACCACACACACACACACACACACACACACACCGGCCGTCAACACATGTGAGCTGAGGCTTGTTTGTGCAGAGCATTCCAGCATGACGCTTCCCCAGCACATTAAAGTGCCCCCCCAGCAGGCCAAGCTGTGCCCCCCCAGCACGCATCCGTTGGGTCGGGGGAGGGGGTCCTATTTGCTTTATCACGTTTGTTTTGATTCTACAGTCAGTATCCAATAGCAGCCGCAAGTGCTGAGCCCTGAGTTTGTTGTTGTACTGTATGCATGTCCTTTTGAAGTGCCGGGAAACCAGGCTAACCTCCACAGAGAGACAGCGTCATCAGACCTCGTGCTACATCGACATCACTACTGCAAAGGCTTCCATGGTTACTGGCTTTTACCTGGACAATTGGATCATTACATTTCCATCATGTTACATAAGGAATAAGAATTATTTTACTACCACTCAGAGTGGTCCTGAAACTTGTTCAAACAACTAGTAATCCAAACACAAAATACAAATATAACAAAGTTTATATAACTTATTACATCAGGCCTGCCTTCCCAGCTAGGGCTGAACAATTCAAAATCACAATCACAAATTACATTCTCCAAATGAAACAGAACATGCTTGTTGCATGCATGTTTGATAAAGACCTCAGCAAAAATCACACATAAAAACTATTTTTTCAAACGAAAATGAAATGGAAAATTGACCATTCCCACCAAAATAGTGACTTATATAGCAATTGCAATATCTATTAAAATGTAAAATATATGCAAAATTTCTTCTGCTTATTGTTCAGCCTGATTCCCAGCAGACTGGGATTTATCTCCTGTGAGCTATGGCAACATGACAGGTGAGATATGTACAGTACTGGACTACTACTTCTACAGAAGCTTCAAAAAATAAATATTTGTATTATTACAAGTATAATGTACTTAAATATTTAAAAGACTGGGCTTTTGCATAACTGCAGTACCTATATGGCTAGCTACCTAGGCTATATTTAAATTTCTAATGGGCTAAATACACTAAAGTCAGAATAATAACTTAAAAACATTACTGTTAAGTGGTATAGTGGCTACAGACTTATTTGGTCTGGTATGATAAGTAGCCTGGCTTATGATGGGTAATGTTAGCTAATGTTAGCAAACTTCAGGCAGATATTGCTGTGTAACTGACATAATTTTTTCTATTTGTGCTACTGCTACAGTATGTTTTAGCTGTGACCAAAAGTGTCTGCTGCCATCTAAGAAAGGTTTCATAATTTCATTAACATACAGTGTTTCCTAAATCTCTCAGATCTAGGATATACTGTGTGAAAAGTGTTAAACTATGGATGTCTAATTCTTCATTTTGGATGTTTGTATAAAGTACATATCAACTACAACTGGGACAGAGTCTGTACTTGTTCTATGTAATTTAAATCCTGAGTTGTCACTTACTTGCTTCTCAAATCTCTTTCTGCTTCACTGTTTTGGCAAATATGGTGTTGATAGCTGGTGGTCAGTGGCGCTGTTAACAAGTCAGACACATATTGTGACTCACTGAGACGTCTTTATCTGCTTTTCCTACTCAGACAATCAGACTCAATGGAAATCCAGACATTCATGATTAAATTTGTCAACAACATCAGACTGAAAGTGCGCTGAAACCGGTGATGACAGTCTATACAATTATCTCTGCATGCGGTGATTGCCCCAGCGTGCGTCTCTCTAAATGAAAGATATGATAAAGCTCTGTCATAGATGAGTCATTGCAGGGCAGACAGGATGCGTCTCCTGCACCACCCCCCTGCTTTCCCCTTAACCCCACCAGCCCCGACCACAGGAGCCTTCCCTGCCTAGCAAGTCTTAGAGGTGGTTGAGGGAAAAAAAGGGGGTCCCTTGTCACTTGTGTCTCCCTCTTGGGATGTATACAGCAGCAAGACTCACCAAACAACCATCCGGAAACAGTTAAAGATGAGTCGCACTCATAAACATGTACTGACACATGTGCTTCACAGAGGAATGCCCACATTTTACACTGGGCTTGAAAGTTGTTCTTGTCACTCTTTTTCATCAAAGGGCAGAAAACAAAACTACTCGGCTTGTACAACTCCAGTGCCAAAAATGTTGCTCAACAGTCCAGGATCCCTGTTGTCGTATTTTGTGCTTTAATAATGCACCACACATTTTCAGTGGGAGACAAGTCTGGACTGCAAGGAGGGTCAGTCTAGTACCTGAACTGTTTTACTACAAAAAACCTACGCTGTTGTGACACACAGAATGTGTCCTGGCATCGTCTTGCTGAAAGAAGCAGGGACGTTTCTGAAAAAAAATGTTGCCTGGATGGCAGCATATGTTGCTCCAAAATGAGTTTGTACCTTTCAACATTAATGGGGCCTTCACAGATGTGACAGTTATCCATGATGCTTTGGGCACTAACAGATGCTGGCTTTTGAAGCCATGATCTCTGAAAACAATCTGAAATGTGGACTCGTCAGACCACAGCACACTTTTTCACATTTCCATCTCAGATGAGCTTGAGCCAGAGAATTCCACAGAATTTCTGGATGTTGTTCATATATGGCTTTCACTTTGCACAGTAGAGTCTTAACTTGCATTTGTAGAGTTTTCCTTGGTGTTTCCGTCACCGTGTGGAATCCTTTATTCAATTATGTGAGTTTTTAATGCAGTCTTTCATGCAGTGCTGCCTGAGGGGTCAGAGGTCATGGACATTCAATGTTGGTTTTCGGCCTTGCCCCTTACATGCAGAGATTTCTTTGGATTCTCTGAATCTTTTAATGATGTTATGGATTGTAGATAGTGAAATCACCAAATTCCCTGCAGTTTTTTGTTGAGAAACGTTGTAAACTGTTGGGACTATTTGCCCATGCAGTTTTTCACAACGTGGTGAACCTCACCCTGTCCTTGTTAGTGAACGACTGAGCCTTTTGAGGATGCTCCTTTAATGCCCAATACTGTCACCTGTTACCAATTAACCTGTTTACTTTTTATTTCACAACTTTCCCAGTTTTTTTCTTTGAAACATGTTGCATGCATCAAATTCAGAACGACTGTATATTTAACAATAAATAAATACATTTTATCAGTTTGATGTCTTTTTTTGTTTGTACTGTATTCAACTGAATAAAGGTCTTTTGCAAATCATTACATTCTGTTTTTATTTTTGTTTTACACAACATTTTTGGAATTGGGGTCGTACTTTTTCTGACTCCCTCCAAGGAAGGAGGTGCTTGAAAAGAAGGAGGATGTATTTTTAGATGTAGTGAATAACAGCCGAGTCACCGTGTGAGCAAGTCTGACTAGAACAGAAAATAAAAAACATACCGAAAAGTGCTGAAGGAGTAGAATACACTACAGGACCCAGAGTGTTTTAGCCACAGAAATCACTTCCACATGGCTGACTCAGAAGAGCCAAAACAAGACTGTGATTAATGATATTTACTGGCACATTGTCAATGTGCGTACAATATATGCACCCACAGCTATATGCCCCCAATCTGTACCACCACCGCTGGCTCTGTCGACACATGGAGGTCATTCATTCTCATGTGTTGAGTGCGGTGGTTTAACATATCAGTGAGAAGCAGAGAGGCAGTGATTGGAAAATTGGGAATATGTGGCAGTGCGATAAAAAAGAAAGATGGGGAGAGTTGGAGAGAGTGAAAGATGGAGGGAAAACTTGAAGCACATACCTGACATGAAGGAAGAAAGACCACCGGGAGATGTCATCATGAGGACATGAGGGAGGGAGAGAAAAAAAGAAAGGGAACGGTTAATGTTGAAGAATAACAATTAAATGAATTTCAGCAGTGTGGACGTGTCTGTGAGCATGCATAAATGTAATATGTCTGCA
>JAJHUR010091747.1:0-18664 GCA_027495735.1 Lutjanus campechanus | reverse complement strand
GTGGAGCTTCCACCACCTCATAAACAAATCTCCAGAGTGCTGTACACAACTGATTATCCATTAATTAGGAACATTGGCATTTTAATAGCCACTCCAAACCTAACTCCGGCTTCTGACTGATTTACAAGCAACAGAAGAAGAAAGTTATTCTTTGGTGAAGAGGCACTTTCTCACAGTGACGGCGTTGGTTAGAGTGGAATTTCCTGACAGACGGAGCAGAGAAGACAGCACAGTGATCTCAACGTCTCCACCTGCAAATAATAACAACATGGCCGTAAACATCACTTTACATTTCTAAACAGCCTGAGAAGATTGGCCCGGACTTCTCTCATGCTGCTTTTCCAGCTCCTTCTCTGTTCCACTCCTCCCCGTCTTCCTACATCCATCGCTGCATCCACGCTTTTCCTCTAAAATCAACTCCCTTTCATCCCTCACTTCCACTTTGGCTCACCGTATGATCCGTCCACCCTCATCCTTCTCCATATCTTACTTCTAATGTTCCTGTCGGTCTAAGTCTTGAATGAACAGCAGCAGCTTTGCCAGAAAGCCTCTGACAGTCATTAAAGTTAGATTACCACAGTGCAGCTCATCAAAGTCAGAATCTTTGCAGCTTTTTAGAGTTCGGGATCTGGATCAACAAGGATCAACTGAGATCTGAACCTCCATTTTAACTTCAAAAAAGTCACATAGAGGCCTAAAGCCTGCAGCATCCGCTCTACGATGCGAGCAGGCAGAGAGAGAGAGAAGTTAAATAGTTGCTGAGGGAGCACAGATAACAAAGATCAGGGATATTGGATGGTGCTGCACAGCTTAAATCAACCTGACAAGATCATCAAAGAGCAGATGTGTCATCTTAATACAGTACCTGAGCTGCAAACGAAGCCAGAACAACAGACACTAGCACGCAACGATAACACCTGCACGCCTTGGTGAAATGCCCCAACTCTTCTTTGAAACTTTGTTAAAGCAATAAACAACTTATTTAACTTTTAACTTCATCATCTGGTGCATTGATCTGACTTTAAGGGCGTATCTCATGTTCCACTGAAAGTCCTAAACCTTGTTATCTCTCTGTGCACTACATAACTTGTACGCAAGTCCTCCATTCGACACGGTTGCATACTTTATTGAGCTGTATTTCCTCTGGGCTTTGCCCGCAGTCTGGAGTCTCAATCATACACACGCGCACACACATGCTGATACAAAAACATGGCCACTAAGCAGGTTAGAATCACAAAACTGGGGAAATAAATGGTATATGGACGTTTACAGGGATCTAACATGGGCAAAGATTGGACAGATGGGGACTAACATGAGGAAAAGAAGGCAGACAGATCACCCAAGAGAAAGCAAAAAAAAAGTAAAGATTATTTTAAAAAGGTATGGAAAAAAAGGCATGAACATTATCCAAGAAAAATCAAATCCAAATGTACACTTACAGACCATCATATACAGTGTTACACACATTGTCCAGATGCAGGACTTGATTTAACATAAAGCTTAGACATGTAAATACAAAATGACCAATTTCAATTAAGTAATTGTTAAATGAACTGCAAGCAGCTCAGGTCCAAGCACCCAGTACAGCTCCAAAGTAAAGGCGAAAACCAGGAGGATGGAACTGGTTTAAAGGTTCAGTGTGTAAAATTTATGTGGATATGGCGGCAGAATATGGCAGAAATGGAATATAATATTCACAAGTATGATTCGTAAGTATGGTCCCTTCAAGACCCTGAAAACTTGGTGTCTTTATAATATTTAATATTAATGAATATGGAGGCAACAGTTACACTGAAAGGAATAATTTATCAGAAGTTTAAAACAAATTAAAAAAAAATCAGGCAATCAGTTTGATCAGGATGGTGTGGATGTAGTTTAATCAGATTTGATTTGCAGTGGCAAAGCAACTGTGGGTCTGGAGGTTGAGCGGGTCGTCCATTAATTAAATGTCGTGTAAAGCAACAATAAATGTTTCTGTGGTTTGTCACACCACAGAAACATGTGGCACTAACTACCCAGCCAAATGTGAATAATTAAAAAAAATGCTAAGCATATAAATTAGGTTTATATTATGTCTCAAAATCATGAAAAAATGAGCAGTTTTGTCTGCTCTGAAATGTTGGGGGCATGTCAAGTCTGCCCAAAAAATAAATAACCAAAATAGTTCTCATGTTAGCAGATTTTTTCGTGCTCACGTCAGATTGCATTGCTCATACTCAGAAGCTGATTGAGAAAATGTGTTTTCGAGGCCTTTAAAATTGATTAATACAATATGTGTTACCAGTAATTAATGATAAAATGATCTGAAACAGAGAAAAGCACGCTAAAGCTCACATTTAAGAGGCTATGACTGGAAAATGTTTGGTATTTTTTCTTGATGAATGACTTGTATGATTTATTAAAACTGTCATTAATCAATTCGATGAATCAATTACTTGACTGATTGTTTAGTCTAGTTAGGATATGTTCTGTTAAAGACCAACTGATAACAGCAGGTCAGCTTACTATTTTGGTTTTAGTCTCCTCTCCATATTTGTCTTCTGCTCTCCTTCTCTCTCTGCTGCCCGAACCATGCTGTTCTCATTACAGCTACTTTATGGAGAAGCTCTGGAGTGCCTGGCTACATACACACACACACACACACACACACACACACACACACACACACACACACACAACACACGCACACACACGCGCACACACACCCTTCATCCATCAGAAGTGTAACTAAAGATGCCTGTTCTTCTGCAGGCTCTCCTATGTTCTGACATACAACTCAGTTGAGCTGGGGGGAAATCAAACTTGTTCTAATGTGATTTATAAATCATTGTTTTGGTGTAGTTGGATAAATCATTTTGTTGGACGTTGAGGTAATTTTTTTGGATAATAGATTACTTTCATGGGAGAGGAGATGAAAAGCGATATTCTGTACAGGAGCCCTGTGGTTGTGGTGGTCCTGTGGCGAAAGCATGCCTGCACGCTCTATCCACTGTAACTCATAATGATTATTAAATCCCATAAAGTAAATGAAAACATTCTCCTGGGCTCTTTCACTGTCATACCTGATACAGAACGTGTTATGTAGCCTATATTTACTGTATTGTAACTTTGATAAGTCGACTCCTACACTAGTTGAGAATTTGAATTACATTCTTGTTTTTTTGAATGTAGATAGTTTTGCAGCTTCTTTATTAAAGGGACGGTAGCTAAGCAATGTGCTGCTGTGGACAGCTTCAGGAACAAAACTTATTTAAGCCAGTTAAAAAATGGTCCACCAAAAAAATAATTATTAGTTTACATTTATGCAATATTTAAAGTATTTTTATTGCTTTACCATGGTGTCAGCTGACAGCTTTTTTTGACAGGAAACTGCTGTTATATAAGCCAAATATCATTCTCTCCAAACCAACCAAATTCCACAGGCAAAATCTGTTGCTGTTAGTTTGTGTTATTGCGTGACTTTTGTAAATCCAAACCGTCCTTTTAAAACACCAAAGTCACACAACAACTCAAGCAAACTAACAGATTGAGGCCCTGGTACACCTACAATGTTCTGTGAGGTAAAATTACTGATTTCACCGGTGGTGTCTGATTGGTGAGAAGAGAGCAAAATCTGGTTAATATAATGGTAGATTTTCATCAGAAAAAGCTGTCCGACAGCAAAGTAAAGTGGTGAAAATATTTTTAATATAAAGTGATATTGATTTTCTTCTTGTTGTTGCCTTTTTCCTTCTCTCGTCTTTTCTCTTTTTCCTCCCTTCACTGTTGCACAACTTCCATCCCTCATAAAAAAATAATATCCTATACCCTGAAATCAAACATCATTACTGTAGCTGCACAGACTTTTTATGGAGTGAAGTGATGAAGTGATGGATTCCCGTCTCTCTTTCTTCTCACACAAACACACACACACAAACACAGAGACACTGGCCGATTGAACAATAGGCATTGGCCTAAACCTTGCAGAGATCCTTATCACCTCTCTTCCCTCCCCCCAGAGGGCTAAAACAACACGGATCACTATGTGGCCTGTTTTTATTCTGCAGCGTCCCGGCTCTCTGCACAACATAGGGGGGTCTAACTCTGAGCAGATCACAGAGATACCACACCATTAGCTCACTGATGGCATCTCCGGACCAGGCCAATCGGAGCCTGAGAAAAAAAGCTCTCCGCCAATGGGAGCAAACATCCGTGTCATGCAGCGTCTGCAGTCTATTAAAATACAAACTTGGCTAATAAATCGCTATCGCCTTTTCCTGTCCACTGTAAGCTTGTGTACAAATTGGTGAACCTGCACAGCCCGACTCTGTGTTGGTAAGATAATTAAGAGCGGGACGTGGGGGGTGAATGAGAAAAGAGGCTGAATGGAGTGAAACACACTGGTTTTATTACACAGAGGGATGAAGCTCTTGTGTTGAGTGAGCGGCTGGTTATGGATGCCTGGAGGAGCCGCTCGGCTGGTACGTTCAGCGAAACAGGGCTGCAGATGTGCAGCTGCAGATGAATAACAGAAGTTTCTCTCTTTCTGTCAAACCATTTTTCCCATGCTTTCATTTCTGAATCGTCTATCTGTCATTTTGCCCATCTCTCATCTCTCTCCTATCTCCACTATTGTCTCCTCCTTATCGTTTTTTTTATTTCCTCCCGTGCAGACTGGATGCATCAGTGTGGGTTCCCATATGCTTCTCGCTGAGAGTCAGCTGTCGCTCTTATCGCACAGTGATGGGCCAGGTCACACATCTGGCAGCCCCTGGCAGGGAAGTCTCCCCCTTTGCCCAGCCTCCACCATCACCCCCACCCCTGTTTTATGACTGGATCTAGATCTTTCGCTGGCTTTTTACGCCTCCTGAAACAACAAAAACCGATACAGAACCAAAACACTGAGGGGAGGCCTGTCTTTCATCTTGAGCAGACGAGTTGAGCAGAGGTTACACATGCTCTTGCTCAGGGGCTTTTCAGCACTACACTGAAACACAGCACTTAATAATTATCAGTTAATCAGAAATTAATATAATGATCTGCCTCTCAATCTCTGTTCATCCTCTGCTGGCCAATGGCCTTTATTTAATAATGACTCACGAGGATGGTTATGTCATTACAGTTTCCATTTTCCCACATACATCTGCTCTTCCTCTCTTCCCGTCCATTCAGTTCTCAGTTTGTGGGTCACCCAGTTACTGAAGCTGAATGAAAGAGCTGTTTGGAAAGCAGCGCGCCCGCCTGCCGTGACAAAGCTAAGTCCTAAAACTAACGGAGCCCATTGAGCAAGCGGAAGGCGGCTAATCTCTCTATAGATACACCCTGCAGTCCAAACCAGCAGACTGGAAGCCCCGAATGCCACATACTGCAGCTTTAACACAGAGCAGGTTGACATACATTGCTGTAGCTGTGTTGTAAAACACTCTACACTGAGCCAAAATTCCGAGAAACAACTGTAATGGCGTTAGATGCAGATTTATTGATTTTACTTCACTGACTGATCTAACACAGCTGTCTGACGGGCACATATTCTAACTCTATTTTCGATTTTCCATATCAAATGCCATGCCATATTACAGTTACTTTATTTTACCATATTGCAAAGAAAACAGGGCTCAAAAGTGTTATGTTGCAATGGTTGAAATGTGGCATCTCACATGACATCTAATTACTTTGGTCGTTTCTCCCGAGGAAGATTTTGCAAGTATGAAATGAAGCAATGTGGCTTTGATTACAGTGCTTTAGACCCTCACACACGTGTGTGTGTGTGTGTGTGTGTGTGTGTGTGTGTGTGTGTGTGTGTGTAGGTTTTGGCTGGACCTCACGAAAATGGATACGTTCATTTCAAACAATGTTAACTGTCACTGCCCACATGCTTCCATGCATCCTTCACGCTGGCATCGATGTTTAGCAATACATTCACTAGAGGGCGCCGCCCAGGGTCAAAATTAACTCCAAAGAAGAAGAAAAAAAGAGTCAAAAGTTTCTGACAACAATAAACATGACAGGTGATGCACATTTCCAATACTTCAAAAATTCTTGATTGTGTCCTGTGGTCGTGTCTTGCTTGAACTATTGGCTACACTGCTACACTGCCCCTGTGCATCATCACCTCATGGTCAAAAGAAAGGCGTTGCTTATTTTTCTTCCAGGCAGCAACAACTTGGAAAAGGTGCTCCTCGTGCACTCCTGCACTCAATCCCTGCATAGAGCAGACTAGTTGTAATAAAGTTATAATGGTAAATGCAGCAAAATAAATTCTACTGCCTCAGAAATATACTCAAGTAAAGAGCAGTGACATTTATTTATTTAGTATTTACTTTTTTAAAAAAGGATCATGAAAAGGACTGGTTCCTAAATAAACTACTTTTTTACTTATGTGTTACTTTTGACGCTACTACAAACGCCTGGGGTTCAGACTTGTTTTTAAGGTTTAAGTTAGTGTTAAGGTAAGGGGCTGGGGAATGCATTCTGTCAATGAATGCCCTCACAACTATACAAGTGCAAATGTTTGTGTGTGTGTGTGTGTGTGTGTGTGTGTGTGTGTGTGTGTGTGTGTGTGTGTGTGTGTGTGTGTGACTGTTACTGTGAGAGAGCATCTGTCTTTAAGCATGAGCCCAAACATGTGTGTGTTCACCACTGGGACGACATGCCAGCAACATGCCAGCTGACACCCTCAACAAAGTGACCAATCTAACATTTTATTGATCCTGTATCCGTGTGTTGTAGCAAAAATTCTCAAGGACACACGGGAGCACCTGAACTGCTGCTTTTTATCATGTGGACAGCCGATGCTTGACTTAAGGAGAACTTGGTGTGCATTCATGTGGCAGGCAAATAAGGCAGTGCATTGTCTGACAAAGCAAAGGAAAACAGTCCATTAAAGTGAATGAAGATGTTTGCATCAGAGTCCAGCAGTTAACCACAGGATGCATCTCTCTTAGCAGCCCAGCACGTTGTCATTCACTCATCCTCGGCCACTAACCCACTGCCACGCTGCCCACCTATTTATCTTCAGGGAGCCATTGAGGAACACTTTGGTTCAGGCTTGAATAAACAAGAGTATGCAAACATTGGGTGGAAAATAAACACTAAAACATGTCGCCCCTTACACAAAAAAGAAGGCCTCTAATTTTAAGTGATCCTGAGAAAAGGTCGGAGTGCTGCATCTGCATCCTGAGACGAGACAGATGTTCTGCATCAGGAACATGATGTGGATCTACTGTTTATTAAAGGATAGATGTGATATATATGACAGGATTTGGGCATGACAGTGTATGGAAATTATATGGGCATATATCTATTCAGGATATAAATGCACGTTACACACACTGCACTTCAAGGGAACTGATTGGCTTTGACCGCAGCTGTCCCTCTCATGAAAGTCAGCTGAATGGAGTAAAACCAGAGGATCCACTCAGCAGTGACCTCTGCTTCACCTTTACTTCTTTCATATTTCTCTTCATAGGTATCTTTGCTAACCTTTAAGGGCTTAGTAGAAAGAGAGGGACGTCTGCTTTGAAGGCAGAAAAGACGATTAGCACATCACAAAGATATTCTACTGAGGGACAACAAGATGTTCACTGGAAGTCTGAATGTGACCACAGTTTACTAAACTGTTCCTCTTGGTGACTGATGGCAAACAAATCATGGAGGCCAGCACCACCTCTGCCTTCTGTAGAGATTTGATCCTCTTAAAGGTCTGGTACAGTATGTAAGATTTACTGGGATTTATTGGCAGAATATTGCAGATATGGAATCTAATATTCATGAATATGTATATACCAGTGTATAATAATATACCTGAAAACAAGAACTGTTGTGTTTCTGTTACCTTAGAATGAGCTGTTTATATGTACAGAGGGAACAGGTCCTCTTCCACAGAGGCCATCATCTTACACCGCCATGTTTTCTACAGAAACCCAGACTGGACAAACCAAACACTGGCTCTCGATACGCCCTTTCATGTTTTGCGAGTTTCACGGCCACTGTAGGTTCTCCTACTTGCTTGGAAGGGGAGGGTGAAGCAAGCTGGCAGCGATCTGGAAGTTCACCACTAGATGCCAGTCCTCCACACTGGTCCTTTAAGATGCTACTTCTTGAACTTTTAATTAGTAAATTTGCATTGTATATGAGCAAATAAGTATTCCAAGTCCTGCCACCTTTTGTTCTGTGCCCAAAGATAGCTGAGTGGGGTACCTCATTCAACTTTCTCCTTTCCTGTACTTAGAAATGATATATTCCAGTTTTGTCTATGTTGACAAGAAAACCAACTTCTGAAGCCGGTCAAAAGACGTTGCTGGGGGACCTGTAAAAACAGATACATTCATCTTAAATTAACTAATGTTAGCAAAACACTACTTAAGTAGCTAGATAATCGACATCAAATTCTTATCCACCAAGTGTTTTGCTAACATTAGCTGGCTAGTTGACTAGCATTTTACTAACAGTAGCTAATTTAACATGTGACCTTATATGTTGCTTCAGGAATAGGAGACAGTTGACTAACATAGCGACTACAGCACAGAGCAAAAAGAGTGTCTCCTTGTAACTGATCTAAAAATACTGCTGGCCGAATGTGTTGGAGGATTTGTTGTCATATTTGTCCTCTCAGACCACAAACAGCCCATCTTCCAACCCATGAATCCTCTTTTCTACCATATTTGTTGTTATTAATTACATTGATGAAATGGTTTGTGTGTGGTCAGTGTTTTCTCCTAATTCTGGTGGCATGTTGCCAAAATTTTCTGCTCCCACATACTGTAGTCTGGTCAAAAACCGCATCATTTTTCTTTCCCAAAACACACTGGAAGAAAGGCCGCAGTCACAAATCACCTTCAGTGGCCCGCGGGGGAAAGTTCTTACACTTTTGAATACTAAAATAAATAAATGTGGACAGGAAGGCTGGACTCCAAATTTCTAGGAGCAGTTTTTGATTGATTTTAAGTTCAAGCATTTTTCTGAAATTTCAAGGCCATTTTGAAAACTTTTCTGACCATGACAAATACACAAAACATGCACACATATCTCCCACTCGTTTCCAAACAGTCTTTTAAACTCTCCACAACCATGTGAGTCATCTTTGCTTCCAGACGCCTGGCGTGAGATCAAGCAGCGTATAGTAAGGAGAGGGACTCCGTATAAAACTCCAATAAAGCATTCCTGTCTTTATTCTTTTATTTATAGTGACACATTCAGCTGATTGATTGCACTCATTGTGCTTAAAGTGACTTTACACTCCTGAGGAAGGGAGTGAGATAGCAGCCAGAATGATGATTTAAAGGTTTCAAGGTAGAGGAGATGATGGCTGGAGAGCAAAAGCTTTAGCTGCACAGTGGGCTCTTCCTGCCCTATAATAACAAACCTCTGGCTGTTGTCTGTGTGAGGTGGACAATCAAATGTGTGTGTCCATGTGCAAAAAAGCACGCTGAGTGCACTGACCGAGAGAAATCAGCCATGTCACAGTGCTGTGGCCCTCTGCTGCCACACTGCCTTCATGGCCTCGGGCTCCGTCAGGTTCCCAGGGGCCCAATCAAACCCAGCGTCACCCGCCGACCTTCTCACCCCGGCTGTAAGCGCTCTGATTAAGACCTCATCAACACAATGTGGCCCTCGCAGCTGTACTCTTGTGCACACAAGCCCCGCTTTGTCCACCTTTAACACACATGCTCGCACGGGCATATACGCAAGGGCGCACACCACACTGACCCAGAATCATTGGGAGGTAGGAACTTAGCAACCTTTAACCTCGACGACTAGCTCCTTAATCTCCCTCCCTCCGACCCCTGGGCCTGCTGTGAGTGTGCGTGTGTGGTTGAGGGCAGGGCAGTGAGGTGTGAGAAGCAGGAAATGAGCGTCCAGATAAGAATAAGCCCAGAATCATATCCATTCAGACAGACAGCGTGAGTTAACGCTGTGTGTGGGGTTGTGTGTGTTTGTGTTTGTAGGACACAAATCAACTGAACAGGAATAAGACCGCAGGGGGCAGGAAGACTGTAAGACCCTGGTGTTCAAACATGTGGATGTTCCTTGAAAGTGCAGCTTAACCCCCTGAGAGCCCCCGTAAGACCCTTAGGCTCATGAAGTCATCACTGTAAGGCATGGGGCTGGTTAATAACCTCCTCAACCTGGTATCAGAGCTTTTTATATGAGGAGGGACCCTTAAAGGAGACAGCCAAGATTTAGCTCTAGATTCCAAAGATTATTTTTAAAGTCCTTTGAAGGAGCAATAACACTTGCACATCAAAAGATGAGGACTGAAGTCACAGACTGTATATTAACGAGGTTGAAATTCTATTTAATATACAGTCTATGGTTGAAACAAGTTGTTTCCCCCTGCCCCTCGTCCCCAGACACAAGGAAGCTCAGGCAGGCTGCAGGAACACTTTAGCAGCCCAAGACGAGCGCAACATGACAATAACAAGCGACTGAGTCCTACATTGTAGTCTGATGAGTTGTCTAAAACTGTCAATTGTTGAAAGCTAAGCCCTTTAACTCCAAAACAAAAGCCTACTGCTCTGAAATGACACATGCTGGATTTCAGTGACTGCCTGCCATTGATCACTGTATCTGTTCTAAACATCTACTTACCTACATTTACCTATTTGTCAAACATTTGTCATGAATTCTAATTCTAATTAAGATCAAACCGGCAAACAAAACACAAGTTATAGACTAGAATAGAAATTCTGAAGGACACTGTGGCTATAGCATTGTTGTTAGCGTCAGGTATTTTTTTAATTTATCATGTTTATTTAATTTCTGATGACATATCCTGGTCATTTAATGATTTACCACAGTAGATATATTACAGTCCTCTCCTTTAAGTTTGTAAAGGAATTCCTTTGGCAGATCAGATGTACGCAAAAAGGATCAGAAATAGCAAACATGACTCCTTAAGTCAAGCATCCTCCTCACTCAAAAGTGTTATTGTTTGCTCGTATTGGTAACAGCAACCAACAAACTGTGGGTCACATATGCATGGGTGAAAGTCATTGTGAGGGACGAGGCTGTGGGAGTGGAACGAGGGTCAGTGTGTCGCTCCAACTAAAACAAAAAGTCTCTCGTCTGAGTGCACTGCCAGCTATTCAACACAAAGTATTCATAAATTTACATCCCATTTCAGCTTGTGCCTGAGACACTGAGTCTCACAAGAAAGATTCACACACGCTCACATGTTGTGCACATAGCGGCATGCATGGCGCTACACACTCATGCAAACACACCCAATTTAATGAGAGAGAGTCGTAGTTACCAAAGAGAAAGAAAACAATGGAACATTTGGATTTTATCCCAGACTGTTGCTGGGGTTCACAGTGGGAGCCGGTGCTATAGTTTTATTAACAGGCATCCTGACTGAACCTCATCAGTCAGGTCAGAAAACAGACCTTCACACTGCCTTCAGCTGTACAGCACTGAGCTCTATACAGAGCTGCTCGTACTACTTCACAGGCGTGTGCTCACGGGCTGCACAGGATTATCACACAAAGAAGCAGATCTGATTTCAGGGTATATCTGCTTACGTTTTTACTGTGATGCATTGGCCATGCTCTATAAATTCTATAAATCTCACAAATTAACTCCCAACCAGGGATACACCAGTGGAAACACTGCATAGTAAAGCTCAGCTCAATTCCCCTCAACTTGCTTGGAACTGTTATTTTTGACTTTCAATTGTTAAAAGTTGTTGTTACTGTTTTTTTAGTATCACCTCAGTCGCAGTTCCTAGCAAGCTGAACCAAAACTAACTGGTTGAGTGAAAACACTACAGAATCGTTACTAGAACTGCCACTTAGGTGAAGGGGGCTTCCTGCATGTTGGCTACAAATTATGATGGTAATTTTTTTATTCACTCAACCCAGATTTTTTAAAATGGCAGCCTGAAAAATCCTGCTGTGGCCAACAGACAAAGTGCAGATGTTCCTCTGTTTGGCTGCTGATGAAAAGATCTCAAAAGGAAAGGATATCCCCCATATGTATTTGTGTCGAGTTGAAGATGATGTTTGGGCAGTTTCACCTGGTGTCGCTATGACAATCAGCTAAGAATCCCACCTACATGAAGTGGGTACCACCTGGAGTAGACGTAGAAATTGAAAAAAGTATCACAAGTGCAAAGCCAAAGCCAAACAATACGAAATAACATATAAATAAATGCATATAAATAAAGTAGAAACAACACAAAATGTAGATAATGTGAATAAAGATCAGTCTAAAATTGGACTTTTAAAAGATGTTTATAAGAAGGCAATGACTTGATCACGTACAGTAGGAAACACTGAAAAAGCCCTGCAGGCTTTACTCCACATTCATCAACCCTGATGTCATGAAATTGACTTTGCCTCCACCTGGCTTTTTAAGTAGCATGACATTATATTACCCTCGAACTTTATCTCATCTCTCCTCATGTAACCTGAATTCAAATGCATTCTCAAACAGCCATACGATAATTCTAAACTAAACACCCTGAAGGAGGACATTTCATTTACTGTGCAGGTCGGCACTTCTGTTGGTTTGAAGAAATGAGAGACATGTTCATGGAAACAGGAAGTTGGATAGGAGCGTTTGACATTAGACAACCTTTATGCAAGTGGCTGTGGAGAGAGGGTCCATATTAGTGTGGAACAATCGGTTAACTGTCTGCCTTTTCGTTCCATACCAGGCAATAAACACGATTGATTAGCCCTTAATTGCTGAGGTCGATGATCGCCTAAAGGTTAGCTGGACAGGAGACAAAGATTTGGGACAAGGAAGTGAATGAGAAGTATTCTTCCCAAACTCAAAAGTTACCACGTTAATTGCCTCGAGCAAGTCGCAGCTGTAGCAGAGTACAACAAGCCAATACGGACAGTTTTTTTGTGGCTTTGTGTGTATTGGACCATCAAATCCCTTATATTTTTTACAGCTGCTAGCTATTGTTCACATCCAATTTTAGATGTATTTTCCACCTTCCAGGCAGCTAATTCTCAACTATTGATGATGGATCTAAATACAAGATTAATTTTCAAGAGTCCTTGTTTGTAGCTGCATGATTTTGATATGGCTTTGTTAAGCAAGGAAATGATTGCACTGATGGATTATTTACAGTATTATAAATCACTTTCATGCTTATGGAGGTCCATGTCCAAACTGCAATTAGAAATTGCAATAGGTTCAATATAAGTCTGAAAGGTTATTAATCAACTGACCATTCGCTCAGCCCTTCCTCTGAACAGCAACTGTCCAATCATATTTTAGCAACATTAACGAGGCACTGCAGGCCTGTCAAGCTTTGTATGTCTCCACATGCTGAGGCTGAGTGTGCACATGGCTCTAAGAAGAGTGATACTCTGTGTCTCATGAGTTTGGAGGGTGGTGTCTTTTTTTGTAGCCCTTCAAAAACCTGAAACACAAGAGCACACATGTGGGGAATGGATTAACTTTGTCTTTATCAGCTCTAATGTAAGCTGCAAATGTGAGTATGTCAGGCTAACTAGCCTACTAGCTGCAGTAACATTACCTCCAGCCAAACTTGTGACAGATACCACTACATTTGCCAGACTCTCGGCTGTTTCCCATGGGTTAAATTAGATTTACGAGGGCTGTTTGAGGAGGAGGATGTGGGCTGCTACATAATAAAAGTGGGCCAATGACGACACATCTCTCTGGCTCACTCTCTTGGGTCTAAACCAGGTTAGCTTAGCTCTTATCCTGGTTCTTCATCCCACTTCCTGAGGCGATCACAGTCTGGCTGGTCAGGCTAGTAGGACTGGGTGACTGTCTCAAGGTTGACTGCACTAATCTAGTCATTGCGCTTTCTTTTCCAACATTAATGAGTGTACTTCTGTTGTCTATTGTATACATAGCTTACATGTCATATTTCACCATTCAACCGATGTTTGCTGGGTTTTCTTAAGCATCTTGTAGCCTTAATGTCACATCATGCATGCAGCCGTTAAATAACACCACATATTTCAGATCCTTTTACAGGGTTCTTGTTTAAAAATGTGTCAGATGGAAACATTAAAAAGTCAACTGGAGATGGACTTCTCAGGTAACTCAATGAGTTTAACCATTAGCATTAGTTTACCTTAACTAGCTACACTTACGAAATCTGCTGGTGAAGTCATCATTTTAGCAGCCAAAATCCACGATTGTCAGCTAGAAATGAGAAGTCTGCTTTTGTCTACTTCGCTGTAGAACCAAAGACCAGGTGTTTCAACAATTACTACCAATTTCGATAATTAAAACTGCCGTTATCACTCTAAACTGCATACCTGCAGTGTGAGAATAGAAATCTTGACGGACTTATTTTCAAAGACGTACACTTTGAAAAACAGTCTAGTAAATATTAAAGTACATGTAATTTGTAGTTTATGATCTACTTCATACTGGATCTCATTTAAATTTTATAAACCGGGGCTCAGATCTCCTCCTGAGCAGTTAAACGGATCAGTCTGCACAAACAGGAAAACTTTCTTCCATGTCCTCACCTGCACTTTATTTACACTGACAGGTATGTACCCACGCAATGAGAGGAATAACTGCTGACTCATGCAGTGTACGCTAGAAAGCACATTGACTGTTTGTATATGTGTGTCAGCAATAGTGCCCGTAGGAAATCAAATGTGTGTGTGTGTGTGTTAGGTCAGACTGTATAATGCAAATCTGCCACTAAAAACAGAGCAGACACAAACATTTATAATATCCCATGTGTTTGAGTTAGTATGAACAGGATCTGTACACAGTTTAAAGATATCATTCCAGTCCCAGCATCATTCCCACAACAGTATAAGCTAGGAAGACCACAGAAGAAGTATAAGTGTTGCCAGAAGTCTCCGCAGGTCACCTCTGATCCTGCAGTTAGAAGCGTTTGATTCTGTGGTCGGGTAGATAATCGTTCTGTGGTGAAGGTGGGCAAGTTTAAGGCTTCGTGATCAATCAGGCTACTGGGTGCTATCAGTGCTTACCCAAGCCTAATGGGATAAACTGCAACAGTTATGTCAGACCTTTGACCTATCAACATCCAGTGCACACACTCCACAGGGGTCCTGGAGCCTGACTGGCACCCCTCAGACAAGAGATAGACAAGTGTTTGTACAGTAGATTGAGTTTACTTAAGAAGCCAATGAGTTGGAGGAATAACAATAGGCAAAAACATAAATTATGCCCTACTCAGGAAGGCTTTGATTTTAAAACAACACAAAAAAAAACGTTGATTTCAAAAGTTGGTGTATTTTTTTTATGAAAAAGAAAGTTTTTTTGGGGGGGGGGGGATCTGTACAAAAGATAATATCAGATCTGAAACAATGAAATGACTCTATTAGTTCCTTCATTATAGAATATTAATTAGGAACAATTTTGGTAAATTATTAATTATTTAGGTTATCAAATATGCATTCACTTGTTCTAGCATCTCAAATATGAGTTTTTAGCTATTTTTTTTTATCATTAGAAATTTCAGTTTGGGATTGTTAGTCTGGCAAAAAAAAGTAATCACTCTTTGGCTCCATGAAATTAAAAGATTTTCATTATTTACCATAATTTATAAACTAAATGATTAATCAGTTGATTGTTTAGATTGAATAACCTCCTCAAATGATACTCAACAGGATGCATAATGTAAGGGATAGGATGCTATATTTGTATGTACAATTCAATAAAGCTGTAGGAAATTTTTTTGAAATTTTCAGTATCCACTCTGCTTGTTTAAATATTAAATAAAACTTTCATAATTCAGCAATCTGCACAGACTTTAAGTGCATCTTTGTCCACTCATGTCAGAGGTCATTCAGAAAATAGCCTAATCAATTCAATCAATTTTTGTACTGTAAATTCTGACATGATTCAGGTGAATTTTGTTATGAACTTTGCTCATATTTACAGCATCCAAAGCTAACCAGGGAAAATAATTTCTTCCACCATTTTATACTACATTCATTAATGGATCACAAATACGTATTCAGTCAAACCTGCATGTACCTTAACTATGGATAAACCCATAAGTTTCTCATGAGTTGGTCATGATCTGCTCTCAGCACATTCAGGCTCCCGTGTTTCAAAGAGAGGTTGAGGAAAGCCAGAGCCAATCTCTGACCCTCGACCGACTGATGATGTGTTTCTACTTCTCCTGTGGCACTGGATGACAGGGCAGCACTCTCTTTTAAATTGTCCGTAGACATATTTGGAGAAAAAAAATCACCAATATACACAGGGAGCTCTTGGCATCTGGAATTTCACTGATGGAGATAAAATATAAAACACTGAAAGAAAGAATGCTGAAAATGTAACTGAGACATGAGGTTCCAATAACAGCATAAAATCTGTTTGAAGTGACACCCCCCCTAAGCTCATTACCTGACCCAGAAACACGCACCAACACAGACGACCTCACTCTGAAACAGAAAGGCAGCGTGTTCCTACCAAACCCTATCGCACACAGACATCTCCACGGCCCCCAAAACACATCTCATCTGACACAATAACCACAGCTACACATTATCATATGCAAGCAAAGTGCGTCTTTGAAAGTCAGCCAGTCTTTGGAAGGTGAGCCCGCGCTAATACATGGATGGCTGGATGGTGGCTGCGGTTTTTGGTGAGGGGCTAACTGAGGAATAAGGACTGGTTTGTAGGAACACTTCTAGAGGGGAAGGTGATAACAGCTCGTCAAGGTTATGAGATTACTCACTGGCTAACTGAATCAAAATGGTGCCTATGTTTCTTTAAAGGAAAAGTCAGACATTTTGGGAAACACGCCGTCTTGCCAAGGGTTCTAGAAGTAGACTGATACCGCTCTCATGTCTGTGTGGTCAAAGTACAGGCAACGTGCTTAGGTTAGCTTATCTCTGAATACAGCAACAAGCGAATTAACACATAATGATACACGACACATATAAACAAGATATGACAGGTTAATTGATTAGTTAGAGGTGCCAATAGGTGGGTTTTTGTTGGACAGAGCCAGGCTAACTACTGTATTTCCCCCTGTCTCCAGTCTTTATGCTAAGCTATGCTAACCTTCTTCTAGCTTCATACTTAACAGACAGCTATGGGAAAGCAGTGTTTCTCCTCACATTGCCTTGGCGAAGTGATTTGTGTAATAACGCTTCCCAAAAAGAGGAGGCTAATTCATCGATCTAATATGTGTAAAACAACCAAAGATTGACAGACATCGACCCCAAACCAGTCGAGCCAAAGCTCGTTAGCTAGTGAGTTAGCTCCCAGAGACGTGTGTCTTGCATATTGTAAGCTGAGATGTTAGCAGTTAGCATGCTAGCTGACGTCGATATCCACTTTTGTAGGTCTCTGGGTCAATATAAAGTCATATGGAGCAGGCTTATACAGTCACTGCACTTATGTGTGGTTGTTGAATGGATGACAGTCACAGATAAAAAGTGTGAGCAAGACAGGGGGAACTGTAGTATAATATTTGCCATATTTGTGTGATAAAACCAACCAAATATCAGGTCGTGTATGTATGTGGGCGTGCTTGTGACGTGTGCCATGTCTGTGTGTGTACATGTTAATCTGGAGTCAGTTTGGTGGAATTTTGATGTAAATAAATAATTTCATGTAAAATATGTATTTGTATTACAAATACATGATATTATTAATGTAATTTGCATGCATAATAGGTCATCCCAACCAGTACAATCCAAACATGCAGCAGCACTTCAAAAGTAGCCCAATTCCACAGGGAAACCACAGACCTGGCAACCCTGATAGCAAGTGCAACCCAGTCCATGGGTTAGCCTGTTGTGGTAAATTCACTGCCTGTATTGTATCTAAGAAACATTGGTTACACGCATGATAACATCTAAATAAATCAGCACATTTGGACTGCATAATCACTCTCATGCTATGCCTGCATAGCATGGGAACTGTCCTTAGGCTGACATCTGAGATAAGAGAACATCAAATACATCAATTCAAAGGATCAAAATCAAAGGATTGGTGTTAAGATAACCAAACCACTATCAGGACAAGGACTTTACCCTCGAGTAGAAACTAGCTCTGACCTGACTCTCCTTCTCCCTGCAAATAATTACACGCTGCACTCCTCTTTCTGCCATCTTATGCAAATCGGCCTTATCTCTAAGGCCCATTTCCTGCCAAACAGGAAATGCTCGTCTGCAGAAAGATTTGATTTTTATTACGCAGAGGGGCCAGGCAGGACGGGAGGTAATTAGCCAAACACGCTGAAGGAGAAAAGAGAGAGACACACCACAGTCTGACGATGTGACCAACAGACTGCAAAAGCGTTTATGTTCCCTTGTTTTGTGCTGCTTCCTGACTTTAACTCAACTCAGATTGTATCTCCTTGAAAATAACACTTTTATAATGCTCTTTAAAAATCTCATTACTGCTGCTAACAAAGTTGGAGTGAGCGAACAGGACACTGTTATGGAGAGCACCCACTGAGAGAGCAGGCACCCACTTCAGCGGTTGGCCCCCGGGGGCCTGCAGGACCTCTGCTAAGGGGGTCATCCCACAGCTGAAGTCCGGTGCTGTGATCCTCTGTGAATACATACACACGCTAAAAGCCCTGCACAATCAGTCATGAGTACAAACATGCATCCAGACATCCACACACACCCCTCTCATCTCAGACCTCACTTTCTCTCTCTCTCTCTCTCTCTCTCTCACACACACACACACACACACACACACACACACACACACACACACACACACACACGTCTCTCTT
>JAJHUR010091745.1:0-14251 GCA_027495735.1 Lutjanus campechanus | reverse complement strand
CAGAGAGCCACCTGATTCAGAGGCTTTACCCCCAATCTATCTGATTTAACACTTAAATACTGCACAGAGGCTTCAGTTCCCAGGGCGGTTATTTTGTGGTGGACTGAAGTCGAAACCTCCAAGACAGTTTAACCTCGAATCTCCTGCTGGGAAATGTCCGACAGCACAGCATTTTAACTTGAAGGATGGTCTTTTTAGCTCAATTTCAGTTGTTCATTTGTTGAAGATTCCTCCTGTGCATCCATTAAATGACACTTAATGCTTCAATATATTACGTAGAGCTGCAGCTAAAGATTAGCATAAAGCTTTCTTAATCGATTAATCGTTTTGTCAGTAATTTCAAGGCAAGTTTTTTTGCATGGCACCTTTTAACAACAAGGCAGATCAAAGTGTTTTCCATAAGACATAAAAAGGCGTTTAAATGTCAGAAGAAATGAAAATTCACATAATTTCATACAGCTGAAGTCATATTTAACAAAAGTCTGCACAGATCAGATTCATGGGCGGCACAACAAAAGCAGCAAATACTCATATTTGAGAAGCTGGAACCTGTGAAATTTTTGGCATTCATGCTCAAAAAATGACTTAAATGATTGATGGGTTGCCAAAATTGTTGCCAATTAAAGATGTAGTAAGAAATTCTGGAGAGATAATTGATTGTTGAGGCTCACAATAACAACATTTTAGGAGTGAAACTCAACACAGACCTGTGTTTGGCCAGAGTCTCCTGTCACGGTCCAAATTTTCTAAAACCTGAAAACAGAGCCAAGAGGAGGAGCAGACGGTTCCTCTCAGACCGCTTGATTTATAAAACGCTTAAAGGTTATTTAATGATGTCAGTGATGCCAAAAATAAATTGCCTACCGCAGCTTTCATTAACTTTTAGATCCATTTGTTTTACGGTCTTGGTGGTAAAGAAGTTATATGTGCCACTGGATGTAATTTAATAGCATTTAGCTTTTTTATCGTCGTTTTTGTTTTGTTCTTTCTCTTTATTTCAACATGTCAACACAAACTGTCAAAAAAACATCAGCATCATACAAACAACAATGAAAAGACAATAAAATCAACAAAAAATATACCAAAGTTAGTAAAAGGCATTGATTTATGCTACATACTTGTCCCCATACAAATAAACATTAAATAAATAAATAAAGTTCACTTAAAGACATCAAAGTTGTTACAAACCTGAACAGATTTGAATTTGAGCGACATATTGTTTTATTTCCTTCATTAAAACAAAGAATTGAGGTCAGTTGTTTGTAAATTTACATTCCTGAATATGAAACGGCATCTTTTTCATGATAATCGAGACAAACAAATACAATGTTTTTATAGTAACGAACAAAACTGTGAAAACGTCATCAACTATGAAGTTATTAACATCTCGAGAGCAAGTTTCAGGATGTAATTCACAGAAAGTTCAACTTAACATCTCTGTCTCTCTTTAACTTTTGTGAGAAATGCTTCACTGGATAGAATCTCTGGATCAACTCAGACACTTAACGTTAACTTTATTTGTTATCAGGTACTTTTGTGGTAAAAACCAAACCTTCGTCCAGTAAACGTTACTCACGAAATTACTCCAATAAAACTGATGCATCAGATATTTGACTCACACAGAATACTTTGATATACGTTTTAGGGATGTTAAAGATTTTATAACCTTAACTGATTGAAACTTTATGAACTGATAATGTATGTTTTGTGTACCATTTCACCAGAGCTCACCAGGTTTTCTCACAGTTTGGTTTGTTCTGGCTTGTTGGTCTGGAAATGGCTGTAATTGTGTCCCATTTGACCTTGTTTTGTTTGGCAGAGTCGTTTGTTGAATTAGGAGAGGCGGCCAAGAGCAGCCGTTCAGACAGAGAGCTTTATTGCTTTATTATTCTGTTTGTTTAAATTGTTTGTTCTTCATAAATCAGTGTTTCACACAATTAAAGTGCCGCTAGACTTGATTCAATACAACTTAAAATGAGAGAAAGACGTGTTTTGTGTCTTGTAATTATGTATGATTATTAATGACTGATCCATTGTTGACATTTTCGACTCTCAGTGAAGGAAAATGCACAAAATTTGCAGCCCTGATACAAAGGCCTGGGCTGACAGTGTGTCAAGAAACAAAACTTGATCATCATTAGTTTTTCTCTGAGCCCTCTGACAGACTCAACCAGCATCAACACAGCGTGTATTGATTCTTCCGCCTCAGTGGAGTTAGTTGATGATGATTTATTGAAATCATTAAAGTTCGATTAGTTTATTGGTGCAGTTAGTCAGGGCAAGACATTTAGCCTGACAGATGCTGCTGTTTAATATCGATTTCTGTTAATGTGTTGTTAATGGTGTGTGTGTGTTTGTGTGTGTGTGTATGCAGGATGACCTGGTGGCTCTCAGGAGAGTGGTGAAGTCCTTCCTGGCTGTGTGCCAGCAGTGCCTGTCCAACGTCAACACACCAGTCAAAGAACAGGTAACAACACACCTGATACGACCTGCTCACAACCTTCTGCATCCGCTGAAAAATTAGACGTATTAAATTTCTACTGTTTAGTCCCGGAGATGATAGAAAATTTAATTATTGGATCAAAGTTAATCATTTTCAGGACTAAAATTGTCCAATGTTGGCTGAGATGTTTTTGTTTTTGTTGTCCCACAGAAAATGTACATTTATTATCACAAAACAAGCCTGTTTTCTGTCATCTTAGGAAAGAAAGAAAGTGTTTAGTTTTATTATAAATTTCTTTTTTTGTGCGTCTTGTTTCAGGCGTTCATGCTTCTCTGCGACCTGCTGATGATCTTCAGTCACCAGCTGACTTCTGGCGGCAGGGAGGGCCTCCAGCCGCTGGTCTTCAACCCCGACAGCACTCTGCAGAACGAGCTACTCAACTTCGTCCTGGACCACGTCTTCATCGACCAGGATGACGAGAGTCAGAGCATGGGTGAGACCGAGAGGATCTGCTTTTTATGAGATCCATGCATGTTGTTTTAGGAATTGGATAAGAATGATATGAGCTTCTACAAAATGCCTGCTGCTCATTTGATATTTTCCTCTTCCTGTAGAGGGAGACGAGGAGGATGAGGCCAATAAGATCGAAGCGCTCCACAAAAGGAGAAATCTGCTCGCAGCTTTCTGCAAACTCATCATCTACGACATCGTAGACATGCCTGCTGCTGCCGACATCTTCAAACACTACATGAAGGTGACTGTTCATCTGCATTTAACGTAAATATTGAGACAATCAGCAGGCAAAATGAAGTCAAGTCAAAGTTTATAATAGCCCAATATCACAAAGCATGCCTTAAAGGGCTGTACGTATGATAAAAACAGCAGCAAACACACAAAAATACACAGGATAAACAACATACGAAGAATTATAACAGAAATATTTGACACATGCAATAAAAACTGAGAAATGAGACATAAATTGTACTAAACTGTATAATTTTGCATGTTTTTAACTGTTTTGTTTCTCTGCCTCAGTATTATAATGATTATGGTGACATCATCAAAGAGACTCTGAGTAAAACCAGACAGACGGACAAAATTCTCTGTGCCAAGACGCTCATCCTCAGTCTGCAGCAGGTGAGAAGCCGATGAAGGCTGCACACGCCGCTCCCTGGTCTAAAATCGTTCTTTCTTTTAAATTCGCTTGTGTGCAAAAAACGCTTCGTCAACGCGCTTTTGTGTGTGTTGCAGCTTTTCAACGAGCTGCTGCAGGATCAGGGCCCCAACCTGGACCGAACGTCGTCTCACGTCAGCGGCATCAAGGAGCTCGCCCGCCGCTTTGCCCTCACCTTCGGCCTGGATCAGATCAAGACCAGAGAAGCTGTCGCCACGCTGCACAAGTACGACTATGGAGGGGGGGGTCTGGTCTCTAGAGGACGCTAGACTGAACTCACAGCTGTAATCAGAACACTTGAGAAGAGAGAACTTAAGCACACTGTCCCTCTTACTTGCAGTAAACATTAAAGATACAGTGTTTCTGTTTTCTCAGTCAATATAGCACACTGAGGAAATTAATGCTTCAATTGACAACATTGACGTCATCCACATAAAAAGTGCAGAATATTCCTTTTAGGAGCCAGATTCAATCATAATATTAGAAATGAAAAAATAAGCAAAAAAATCTTCAGACAAACATACATACTTTACATACTTTGTCTAATTTTCTGTTTCTGTCCCTTTTTTTATCTCTTGTTTCTTATCAGGGATGGAATAGAGTTTGCATTTAAGTACCAGAATCCTCGAGGAGCAGAGTTTCCTCCCATCAACCTTGCCTTCCTGGAGGTCCTGAGTGAATTCTCCTCCAAACTAATCCGCCAAGACAAAAAGACGGTGTAAGTACTCTCCTCCATCTTTCTTTCTGTTGCGGCAAAACTCAATCTGTCACTTTAATCTTTCATAATGCTGTGTGTCTGTGTCTCCTCAGCCATTCGTACCTTGAGAAGTTCATGTCAGAGTCGATGTCGGAGCGTCGGGAAGACGTGTGGCTGCCGCTCATCTCCTACAGGAACAGCCTGCTGACGGGGGGAGACGAGGACCACATGTCTGTCACGTCGGGCTCCAGCAGCAAGGCCGGCTCGGTCCGCAGCAAGAAGGGACGACCGCCGATACACAAGAAACGCATCGAGGGTGAGGAGACGGACACACACACACGCTCGGTTTATTTGTGCTGACTCTGCCGCTCTGAATGTCACAGCTGAACTCTCTGCGTGTTTGTTTTCAGAGGAGAGCAGCGTGGAGGGCTCGTGGATGATGCGCAATGACACTCTTCAGACACCGGGGGCGCTGCAGACTCCTCAGCTCACCTCGACAGTCCTCAGAGAGAACAGACCGGCAGAACACATGCCAGACCCCGACTCAGAACCCGGATCAGAGAATGACTTCGTACACAAGTGAGTGTAAAGACAATAGGAAACTTTTTGTAGCAGCGAGTACACAGAGTTGACACCGTCTCTCTGTCTGTCCTCAGTCCTCAGATGCAGATGTCGTGGCTCGGCCAGCAGAAGATGGAGGAGGTGAACAGGAAGGACAGGACGGGAATGAACTACATCAAGTCACGCAGCAATCAGGGCGTCCGGCAGACTGTGTAAGTTAAGATTTTAAAGCAGCAGCACGAACTGAAGACTTCACACCTTCACCAGGTTTCACATCAGTCGTCTGTTAAATTAGAGACACAAGTTGTTTTTAATGAAAGAAGAACTAACAAGAAAAAAGATGATAAACAGACTTTTTAATTGTGTTTTTCTTTTCTTACACTTACTGACGTTTTCCTGTAGGCGTGGGTTGATGGAGGATGACGCAGAGCCCATCTTCGAGGATGTGATGATGTCATCGCGGGGCCAGCTGGAGGACATGAACGAGGAGTTCGAAGACACGATGGTGATCGACCTGGTGAGTAAAGTCACTTTCTCTCGCTACACTGGGTTTGTGAAATCCCACAGAAGGAATCGTGTTAAATCAAGAGCGTGTATCCAGATTGTTGTACAGATTGCGTTTACACCTGCCTAAGATCTGAACACAATGCAGGCCAGACTACGTCCAGATGAGGTCAGGCAGATCTGATCATGCAGCATTTACACGTTGCATTAACATACCAGGTGTGAGTGGGGTGCTTTTCTTAGGTCTCCATTAAATGTCTTAATTTTGACTTTTGTCCTTTACAGCCGCCATCGAGGAACAGACGTGAAAGAGCGGAATTAAGACCGGACTTCTTTGACTCTGCAGCAATGATTGAGGACGAGTCGGTAAGTAAAGCGTTGACAGTTTGACCAAAGTAAATTTGGTTAACTGAAATTCTACCTTCTCTTCACCAATCGCTTAATCACTGAGCGACCTCTACCTGGTAGCCTAAATGGGTGCTAATCAAAGTTACACAATGCTTCCAGGCAAATGAAGTCCTGCCGTTTCACCATTTCTTTTTCACACGTAGCTATATCATTAGCTTACATAAAGCACAAAACTGCTACCAGCATCTGACCGACGACTCTTTTTATTTACTTGATTCAAACGAGGCTCATCAGTAACAGTTTTTCTTGATTATTACAACATTAGTTCAACATCACCCCAGCCTGTTGGGCTACAGCCACATTAGCAACATACTAGCACCAAATTTAACAGGATATCCAACAAAGTAAACATTAAAAAAACTTAAACATGGCAAAACCTACTGCGTCCAAGTTTGACAGACAGCCAGTATCAAAACAAAAAAGACTTTACCCACTCAGCTGTTCTGTCTTCTGAGGCTTGGGGCAGATGTAGTGACTTCACACAAGATTTTAAAGCCATAATGTGCAGAATTTAAACTTTTAACTTTGGCGCCTTCTAGTGGCAATTAAAAAAAAAGACACTGTCAGGCAGCATTGCACTGCCTCTGTATATTTTCTCTTTAAGATTGTTTAACAGTCGCTCTCCTCTCTGTTGTTCCAGGGTTTCAGCATGCCCATGTTCTGATCTGGAAGGAGGCAACGATCCTGAGACGAGGATCCACATCAGGAGTAAAAACACAAAGGGGGGGGGGGTGGGAGGGGTTTGGGACGTCTTAATCCACATAACCTGCCAATCAAACTCTTAAGAAGAAGAAGAAAAAAAAAAACATTGTTGAAGTACTTTTCTCTTTCTATAAGACGTGATGGAAGGACGTTTGTCAAGTGGATCTGCTGATGGATCTCACCCGGAAGCGTGAAGCGAGGATCGGCTCAGAACCTTGTCCGGATTATTCCAGAGCTTCGTTTGGCTCCCTAATCTTCCTCCTCCTCTTCTTCTTCCTTTCCAGCCTGTTGGTTTAGCTCTTGTTAGCGGTAGCTCCCATGGCTGGCGGCCGATGAGTACTCGCAGTTTTTACGGTTCCACCCCCCCCTCCCGTTCCACAGATGTACAGTTGTTTGGTTCGGCTCTCGATCAGCAGCACTCTGTACAGCCCCTCCCCTCCCTTCTCTTTTGGTGTCGCACTTCGATCCGTCTGGTTTAAAATCCGACATAAAGAGGATCTCAGTACTAAATGTTCTATATCTTTGCTCTTATTACACCCACCGACCCCTCTCCCCTTCTCTCTGTTCGCCATCTGAGTCCTTGTACGTGGTGGTGCTGGTGTGTGACGTGCGTGTGTGTGTGTGTGTGTTTAAAGTGTTGATGGTGGTTGAGTGGTCGCACATGCACACTGAGGTCGACGGCCGACCCGGAGGAAGTGATGTAACTGTCTTGTGTGTGTGTGATGTCAAAGCAAAGCGAGTGTTGTCATTTGACGGTGAAGCCACACACTCCCCCTCCTCCCTCCCCGCTCCCGACCCCTTGGAAAGACGCCCCGCCCTCTCAGATCTCGGACACGTTCTGCACACACCCTCGAATAACGTCTTTTTGAAGTTAAAAAGGTTTAAAAAAAAAAAAAAAAAAAAAAAGACAATAAACATATTTTGAATTCTGTAGCTTTAGTACTAAAGTTTTAAATCGAGTGTGTTTTTGTTTTTGTCTGATGTTTGTACAGCTTTTTTCTTGAATATGTATCTTGTTTGTTGCCAAATTGTGGCCTACATACTTACAGTATATTCCAGCTCCTTTCCCCCCCCTACACCAGTTAACTCATATCTAATGGTTACCATGGTTACCAAGCTCAGATTGTTGCTGTGGGGTACCCGCTCTTTTAAGCGCTGTATGGTCCGATTGTAATCGTCTCACGGTTCAGTATTACAGCAGATTATTTGTTGATTTTACAGTTTCTACACCTGCCTACAGTGTTAACTGGTCCAAGAAGTTGAAGATTTGTTGTTTATCATGGTTCATATCCAGTGCAGTGATGGATCTATATGTCTGACAGGTTTGTTTGAATGTGTTTTGAATGTTTTCCAGCCATATCGTCATTCACCCACCCTCCCCACCGTTTGTTTATCAATCAGTGACCTTCTCCCCCGGCTGGCTTGGCAGTCCTCCTGTAAATATCAGAGACAATTGGATCTTTTCTGCAGTGCAGTTGACATCAGTTGCCCTAAAAATGCTCTAAAAGCCCGTTTTTGTTTTTGTTTTGTTTTTTTTTCTTTCTGTGAACCTAAATTCTTTCTAATAAAATAAAATCTGTAATCGATTTATGGACCAGCTGTTTGTGTGTGGCTTTGTTTTCACAGCCTCAGTATCGGTTTCACAATCATAGTTCGATACAGCTGCATTTTTTTGTCAGCTTTGCCAAAGATTCCAGAGTTATGGACGCCAGTGAAGGAAAACAATATCTCTGTGGTGAGTCATAATTTATTAGATTAAAAGATTATGTTATGTTATGTTGCAATAACATAAAATGTCATAATTAGTCATTTAAAAAGTTTAAAAAGTAATTTGAAGGTAAAAGTCGTAAGATCAAAAGTTAAGAGATAAAAAGTCAAAGTTATGAGATAAAACGTTGAAATTAAGACAAAAAGTCAATTTTTAGATTAAAAATTATGAGATAAAACATCTTAAAATATAAAATATTAAAACTATGACATAAAAATTATGACTTATAATAATTAATTATGAGTTATCTCATAATTATGACTAACCATGGGGATTTTTGTTTTCTTTCACTGGTGGAAATGAGCCTCCATACAGAGTAGATCAGGTCTATTTTATTACTTTTTATAAGGACCAGATCTTAAAGAAGTAAAGTACCAAGGGGTCAGACGTTTACAATTTCTGTGATAGAAAGAAAATTCAAAAAACCGAGGCACTCAGGAAGTAGAAAAATAAAAAGCCTTTATTAAGTTATTTTTCTACTTCCTGAGTGCCTCGGTTTTTTGAATTTTCTTTCTATCACTTTTTGATCCCCACACCAAAGAGCACCAGAAGTACACTTTTTCTACACCCAGCAGCACTCCATGCGCCATATGCTGTACTGATGTTTACAATTTCTGTCTGACCTGAAAAGTTAATTAGGAGGCAACACTTGTTTGGTCTCTTTTGTGGTGCAGGGATAAAAAAAAATAATTTCGAAGAAAAAAAAGAGTCAGTTCCCGCTCACACTAAAACCATGAAGTGACACAGCGCTTACAGCCGATAATTGCATGATAGTTCCCAGCAGTGTTAAAGGTGTGTAACATGCAACA
Organism: Lutjanus campechanus; assembly: GCA_027495735.1. Taxonomy (NCBI): domain Eukaryota; kingdom Metazoa; phylum Chordata; class Actinopteri; order Lutjaniformes; family Lutjanidae; genus Lutjanus; species Lutjanus campechanus. Next base: position 5,185 of record JAJHUR010091745.1, on the reverse strand, counting down.
GCTCACGTGTTTAAAATCCTCAACTATTTACAAAAAAAAAATTCAGCATTTGGAAATTTATTTATTTTGTCTTCTTTTTTTCATTTATTTTATTCATCATTATTTAATTGTATTTTCTTTATCATCATTATTATAATTATTATCATTATTATTATTATTTATTTTCCCTGTTTAGTTGTTTTAAGAGGTTTATTGATGCTAAATATTTTTGATAGTTGAGAATTTAAAATGAGTGAGTTGTTGCATGTGACCAGAGACACACCTCCAACACAGCTGTGGACTATAATGCAATTACGGGCTGTACTGAAGGACTTTGTGGTTGTTATGTCTCGAGAAAGGTCCATGTGACTGAAACGTTGGCACTTTTTCAAAATGCAGAGGTGGTAAGTGTGTGCAGTAACTGACTTATTTGACCTGAAAAGTTTAAAGATTTCAGTCTGTAAAAACTTTTTTTATTTTTTCCTCCACTTTATCAGTTTTCACGATTGGAAAAGAAACATTATGTACTAAAGCACAGGAAAAACAACCTTTGTAATCCTACAGTAGAAGTACTTTGTTGTTTTAATAAACACAATGTTACAGGCCTGTAGAAGATTATATCTGTAGAGCTTGATGGCTCATATTGGACCACAGGAACAACATTTGACCAAATAATCTCAACTGAAGGTTCACTTTCTCTCTTGTTCTGGAGCTTTCAGTGGTTTCACACGATCCTCATTATCAGTTATGGAACCATAATGTTCAAACTTTCCATGATTTTGAGCTCCTCTAACTCTTATCCTCAACGCTGACTTAAAAGTTAAGCTTGACAAGTTCGGCTGATGAGGACCATGTGAGAAGTTCTGAAGTTCTGGAACAAGGAAATTAGTGAACCCAGAGAAGTACATTTTTGACACATTTAACAGTGCACACCAGGCCTGTTCAGTTGGCAGCCACGGACTGAGCTGGCCCTTTGATCATTTGCAAACATGCCAAAAAAATAAAGAGGTAAATGCAACAGTTGTTTACTAGAATGTTTTAAATTACACTGTGTGACCAGAGAGAATTTAGGAGAAAAAAGATGTTAAATGCAACACTGTGTTTATTAAAATACCTACTTCTCATCTAGGATAGCAAAGGTGCGTTGTTGTTTTTTTTCCTGTACTTTAGTAATTAATGTTTCTTTTCCAATAGTGAAAACTATTAAGCAGAGGAAAAAAATAAAGTGCACAGTTTTAGGCATTTAAATTCCTTTAAACTTTACAGCCCAGGCAAAGGAAATGGGAATTATTGGCTCCTTGGCACAAATGGTCATTTGAAATAAAGCAATGTTTTACATCAAAATAATTAAAATAGTAGTTTAATTTGATTTGAGATTAACGAAATTAAGCAAATAACCACATTCTTTAGTCGTTATTTCTTTGCTATACACGTTGTACCAATTATAATTATGTTTTATAATGAGAGAATAATATAGTTAATATTTACTTGGATTTGCGACAAAAACACTTAGGTGAGGTTAAGAAAATATAAAGGATTTAGTTGATAAACTGACAGATCTCGCGAGATCTTTCGCGGATCTGGGGTTCCCTTCCAGCCGAGACCCCAACTTCTACCATACACTCATATTCTCTCATAGCACCTACTGTTAAACCTCTATTTTTCCTTAGTATCGAGGATTCTACGACTCCAGTTAAAGTTTCAAAATCTCAGCTTTCATGAATTACTCCTAAACGCTTTCTCGGCGATTGTTAGATAAGATTGTTATCACTCTTATGCCTGTATGAAAAATATAAACCGACCAACTGGCGTAGTCACTTCCTGCAATCACCCACGGTTGCCTAGCAACCTGAAAGAAACGGATTGTTTAATTGACTGCACACTTTATTCTGGGTTCTGGTAAGTGGTTTGTTACTTTTCGACAGAACCAGGCTAAGTTAGTTATTTCCCTGTTTCCAGTCTTTACGCTAAGCTAACCAACCGCTAACTGTAGCTCTTTTACCACACAGAAATGAGCGTTATTGGCTAAATCTGAGTGTATTTCACATAATATATAATAATGTCAAACTACTCGTGTAATTTACTTATGCTACACGGTTAATTCATTATAACACTGTTTAAATATTTGTGCCCTTTGTGAATGTCCAACTGTTTCAACACCACATTTTGGTTGTACTAAAGACACAAGACAAAGTAATCACTTAGTCCAAAATATCCAAATCATCAGATTTATTTTTTAAACCAATACTATGGGGATTACATTATTTATATTTCTCATATCTTTAAAAACCAGGGTAAACTGACTACAGATAGAAACTACAGCATTGGTAAAAGTAAAGAAAACACATGTGGTGTTGGAGCCATTATTTATTTTACAAATGGCAGAGCAGAGCCCGCCGGAAAAGGGAAAAAGGCACAGTTCCAGGTTGTAAAAATGACTTTTTCTTGACTTTAACGGAGGACATCAAACACAGAGAGTGCATCTGAAAGAGCAAACTACTTGTACACACCATGAACATTAAGACCTATATAATACAGTACATTAACAACTTTGGAAACACTGAGAACAAACTACAGTAACTTTGCATTTTACACTAAAACTATCATGTCAGTTGCCTGTGTTTTTTGTTGTTGTTGTTGTTGTTGTTGTTGCATTTTAATCTGTGATACATAATCTGCCCTTTCAGATACAATCCTGTTCTTGAAATGTCAAATCACACCAACAGTCGTGACCAATATGGCCACTACTGATGTATGTGTAACCTGTGTAGTATACTGTTCAGGTGCTGTAAAATGTGTTAGGATTTTCCTTTTAACTTCTTGCATATCAGTGGCAAACATGTAAAGATACACGTGCTGATTTTGTTTACAGAGCACCAAGATTTCAACACAATCCTTTCCCAGCTTGAGGTTGATGTTATATGACAGTTTATAGTTCAAAACATTATGCAAGCAGAGAGCTGAAAGGAAATTTAGGGCCGAGATCTGGCACTTACAAAATCAGGTAGTGTATCTTTATGAGCTGCTCTCAGTGGAGTGATGAATGACTGTTAAATATGACAACAAACATCTGCTTGGCAGGTAAGTCGTCGTCACGGGGAACCACAGCCGTTCATTTGAATGTGAAGTCAATAATCCCACAGAGTGCAGTTCGGATAGTGTTAATGTGGAAACGGTTCGTGCTTCACAGAGGAATGTTGGCGTGTTTCTTCCAGGGGTTGACCTGCTTCTTGCTGGCCAGCACCTCCAGATCTCTGCAGATCTTCTTGCGAGTGGTTGACGGCTCGATGATGTCATCCACAAAACCTAAAACAAACATTTGAGCGGTCAGAAAGATGAGTGTATAATGCATTCGAGGGATAGCTTGGATTATTTGGAGTGGAGTTGTATGAGGCATTTATTGATAGTCGGTGTGTCACCTACAGTGGATGGAGGTCAATAGATTTGGAGAAGCAGCAGGGGTACTGGTGCAGGAAGCTAAGCAATGTACTGCTGTGGACAGGGTCAGCAGGAAAGGGTATTTTAACCACCTAAAACATCAATATGCGTACACTATATTTAGAATATTTTCACCACTTTGCCATGAGAAACTACCGTTGGAAACCAAATATTACTCTCTCCTAACCAACCAAACTCCATTCACAAAACCAGTCATTTTACCTTGCAGAACACCTGAGTTACTGGGTCTACCACTGCAGAGATCTGTAAGTGTTTGTGTTATTGTGTGACTTTGTGTTATTATGCGAGTTCAGTGAATCTGAACTAACCTTTTAAAACACCAAACAAACTAACATATCGAGGCAGCAGTAGACCAGCAATTCCTGTGCCCTGAGAGGCAAAATGACTGATTTTCCTTATGGAGTCTGGTTGAGTGAGAGAGAGCAGGGTTTGGCTTAGATAACTTTGTTTTTGTTTTGTTTTTTTGTCAGAAAATTCTGTCTGATGGCAAGGTAAATCTGAGGTAATATTCTAAATATAGCTAAATATGGTGTTCACCTAAACTTAAATTAATTTTTTTTCCACACTTTTTTTTTTTTTTTAACACCACAGCAGTTCATTATTTACCTGCTGTGCTGGTACCCCTGTTTCTTCTCCAAACTGGCGGCCTGTCGACCACCATCTATTGTAGGTAACACACTGACTATCAATAAGTACCTCACACAACCCCACTACAAATGATCGGATTTATCACTTACAATTCATGTACACAGTCTAAGCACAATGATGATCATTGATGATGATTTATGTTACATTTAAATGCTTATTTTCAGTTTCCTGACATACAGTACGTTGGAACTATTTGTCGTGTTGCTGCTATCTTTGGTTCACTGCGTTTGAATAAAATAGTTATCAATGCATTTTACACCCTCTCTTATATGTCATGCAGGGAATCCATAATGGGACAATGCTACTTCAAGGCAACATGTACGTTTTAACAGTTTTCCATGACTTAATTATCAAAGAAAGTACATTAAACAATTAAAAATTGAACTTAACTCATGTATGTGAATCAATTTTTCCAGATTATATACTTCAGACATTTTCAGACTATTTTTGTTGTGAGAGATGATGGAGCTGGACCATGTGAGAAAGGCCTCAAAAAAAGGGATTCAACATGACCTCAAGAGAGTCGTGACAAATAAAAACACTGCTATTAGTTTCCACAGCCCTGCCTTTTTTTGAAAGTATTGCACCATAAGTGATGATATACTGTGCGAGTGTGAAGGGCCAAGCGTGTATGTTATCAGGAGGCAACACCGTACCACAGAGGGATAAGTAAGAACGTTTACCTCTGACAGCAGCTGGGAAGGGGTTGGCGAACTTCTCCACGTATTCAGCCTCGGCCTCAGCCTGGTTCTCTTTTCCTCTGAAGATAATCTGAACAGCACCCTGAGGAAGACACAGACCATACATGCTGTCACATCAAAGGAAAACAGGAAATAGAGCGAAAGAGAGACAAACAGGGAGGAAAAAAAGGAATGTGTTTGTACCTTGGCACCCATGACTGCAACCTCAGCTGTGGGCCAAGCGTAGTTCACATCTCCTCTCAAGTGTTTGGAGCTCATCACATCATAGGCTCCTCCGTAAGCCTGGGATACACAAACACACACATACACTGGGTCATATACTTTATCCTTATGTCAACAGTATAGTATGTTTATTCTAACTTTTTACCCAATCTAAAATACACACAACATTAATTCCC
>JAJHUR010091744.1:0-14856 GCA_027495735.1 Lutjanus campechanus | reverse complement strand
CGGTAAGCGTATTGCGTAATTTCCTGTTTCCTGTCGCTGTGTTGTTTACTGCCGATACTTGCAGCTCCGGCTTAGCCCAGTATATTTCACTAAAATATTCTGATCTCAGCGGCAAATGAATCTCTTTAACTCCAAACTACTTTCGTACTGCCTAAGCACTTGCTACGACCCCATTTAAGCAGCTCTATCGCTATATCACACAGCTGTTTTCACGTTCTCCGTCTCTGTTAGCTAACGTTAGCATTAGCATAGCTACTAGCCATGGCTTCCCTCTCTCCCTCTCACTCTCCTGCTCTCTCTCTTGCTCGGTGTGTAACATGCATAGCTATTCGCCTGCCTCCTTTAGTGATAATGGTACTTGTAACAAGTGTAATTTATGTGTTGCGCTGGAGGCGAGGCTTAGTGAATTAGAAGCGCGGCTCCGCACCATGGAAAGTTCATCAGCTAGCCAGATCCCAATAGCCGGTGCGGACCGACCTAAGGTAGCCTCTGCAAGCCATCCCCCTGCAGCTCCCGAGCAGCCGGGAGGCTGGCTGACTACCCGAAGGAAGCATAGCTCTAAAACAAAGCCCACGGCTCACCACCAACCCCTTCACGTTTCCAGTAGATTTTCCCCTCTCAGTGACACACCCGCTGAGAAACAAACTCTGGTAATTGGCAGCTCCATAGTGCGAAACGTGAATCTAGCGACACCAGCAACCACAGTCAAATGTATCCCTGGGGCCAGAGCGGGCGACATTGAGTCAAATTTAAAACTGCTGGCTAAGGCTAAACGTAGATATATTAAGATTGTTATGCACGTCGGCGGTAATGACGCCCGATTACGGAACTCGGAAGTGATCACCTGAATTCACAACTCCCCCCTTGGTGTGCACATATGCTAATACGATGTCGGACTCCGTAGTTTTCTCTGGGTCCCTACCTAACACCACCAGTGATGACATGTTTAGCCGCATGTCATCTTTCAAGCGCTGGCTGTCAAGGTGGTGTCCAGATAACAATGTGGGCTTTGTAGATAATTGGCGGACATTCTGGGGAAAACCTGGTCTTATTAGGAGAGACGGCATTCATCCCACCTTGGATGAAACTACTCTCATTTGTAGTAATCTGGACAAGTTTATTAGTCAGCCCAGTCCGTGACAACCCAGAGTTGAGACCAGGACGCAGAGTTGCAGTCTTACACGCCTCTCTGCGCTTCCATTAGAGCAGCTACCCACCCAAAACCCCATGGAAACGGTGTCTGTCCCCCGACCATGTAAATCCTTCATATCAAAAATTAACAGAAAAGGAGTAAATCATGAAAACCTAATAAAAATTAAAACCACCAGTGTGAAACTACATCAAAATATAAACATCAAATGTGGACCCTTAAATATCTGATCTCTGCCATCTAAGGCTGTATTGATGAATGAACTAATCTCTGATTATCATATTGATTTATTCTGTCTCACTGAAACCTGGTTAGGTCCTGAAGAATTTGTTAGCTTAAATGAAGCTACTCCCCCCAGTTATATTAATACTCACTCCTCAAGGCTCTGGCAGAGGAGGTGGAGTCGCAGCTATTTATGACTCCACCTTATTTATCAGTCCTAAACCTAAACTTAATTATAACTCATTCGAAAGCCTTGTTCTGCGTATTTCACACCCGAAATGGAAAACACTACAGCCAGTTATGTTTGCTGTTGTGTACCGAGCTCCTGGTCCATATTCAGAATTTCTGACTGAATTCTCAGAGTTTTTATCAAGCTTAGTCCTTAAAACAGACAAAGTTATCATTGTAGGAGATTTCAATTTTCATATAGACGTTGAAAATGATAGCCTTAGCATTGTGTTTATGTCATTACTGGACTCAATTGGTTTCAGTCAGATCGTACATAAGCCCACACACTGTTTCAACCACACTCTCGACCTTGCTCTTGCCTATGGCATTGAAATTGATCATTTAATAGTATATCCACAAAATCCCGTTTTATCGGATCATTTTTTAATAACGTTTGAATTCTTACTACCGGACTATACACCGATTCCTAAAAAGTATTATACTAGATGCCTTTCTGAAAGTGCTGTAGCTACATTTAAGGAAAAGATTCCCTCAGCTCTTAACTCAATGTCACGTCTAAATGTTTCTGATAACCCTTTATTTAATTTCTCCCAAATTGATCATCTTGTCGATCGTGCTGCAGGATCCTTGCGAACTACACTTAACTCTATTGCTCCCCTGAAAAAGAAGTTTATAAAACAAAGAAAGCAGGCCCCTTGGTATAATTCAGAAACTTGCAAGTTAAAACAGGCATCACGAAAACTAGAAAGGAAATGGCGTTCCACCAATTTGGAAGAGTCTCGATTAACCTGGCAAGATAGTCTTAAAACCTATAGGAATGGCCTCTGCAATGCTAAAGCAGCCTATTATTCATCATTAATTGAGGATAACAAGAACAACCCCAGGTTTCTTTTTAACACTGTAGCAAGGCTGACACAGAGTCATAGCTCTATAGAACCATGTATTCCTCTGTCCCTCAGCAGCAATAACTTTTTGAGCTTCTTTAATGATAAAATTACGTCTATTAGAGACAAAATTGATCAACTTATGCCCTCTACTGATATTAATTTATTCCCTAACACAGAAACCTTAGAGGTAGCTGCAAAATCAGATGTATATCTAGACTCCTTTTCTCCCATTGATTTTCCACAATTAACCCAGACAATTTCTTCATGAAAACCGTCCACCTGTCTCCTAGATCCTATCCCAACTAGATTACTTAAGGAAAGTTTGCCCATAGTTGGCACTTTTCTACTAGATATGATAAATCTCTCTTTGTCAGCAGGCTATGTACCTCAGTCCTTTAAATTAGCTGTAATTAAACCTCTATTTAAAAAGCCAACTCTTGATCCCGAGATCTTAGCCAACTATAGACCTATATCCAACCTTCCCTTCCTCTCTAAGATTCTTGAGAAAACAGTTGCAAATCAGCTATGTGATTTTCTGCATCACAATGAATTATTTGAGAAATTTCAGTCAGGCTTTAGAGTACACCATAGCACAGAGACAGCACTGGTGAAAGTAACTAATGACCTTCTGTTAGCATCGGACAAAGGTCTTGTCTCTGTACTTGTCCTGTTAGATCTTAGTGCAGCATTTGACACGATTGACCACCATATTTTACTACAGAGACTAGAACATTTAATTGGCATTAAAGGAACAGCACTAAGCTGGTTTAAATCCTATCTATCAGATTGCTTTCAGTTTGTACACGTTAATGATGAATCTTCTCTGCACAGTAAAGTTAGTTATGGAGTTCCACAAGGCTCAGTGCTTGGGCCAATACTTTTCAATTTATATATGCTCCCCATAGGCAATATTATTAGAAACCACTCCATTAACTTTCACTGTTATGCTGATGATAGCCAAATATATATTTATCGATAAAACCTGATGAAACAAATCAGTTAGACAAACTGCAAGTATGTCTTAAGGATATTAAGACCTGGATGACCCACAATTTTCTGCTTCTAAACTCAGATAAGACCGAAGTTATCGTACTCGGCCCTAAACAACATCGAAACAAACTAATCAGTGATATAGCTACACTAGATGGCTTTACTTTAGCCTCCAGCACCACAGTAAGGAATCTGGGGGTAATTTTTGATCAGGATTTATCCTTTAACTCCCATATTAAACAAATCTCAAGGACTGCCTTTTTTCACCTCCGCAAAATCAGAAAAATAAGGCACATGCTGCCTCAAGCAGATGCAGAAAAACTTGTCCATGCATTTGTTACTTCTACGCTAGACTACTGCAACGCGTTATTATCAGGCTGCAGCAATAAGTCTTTAAAGAGTCTGCAGTTGATTCAAAATGCTGCGGCTCGTATACTAACAGGAACTAGGATAAGAGAGCATATTACTCCTGTATTAGCTTCACTGCACTGGCTACCTGTAAAATCTAGGATAGAATTCAAAACCCTTCTCCTTACATACAAAGCGCTTAATGATCAGGCACCATCTTATCTTAAAGAGCTTATAGTACCCTACCATCCCACTAGAACACTTAGGTCTCAACTTACTGGTGGTCCCAAAGATCTCCAAAAGTAGATTGCGAGCCAGAGCTTTCAGTTATCAAGCTCCTCTCCTGTGGAACCATCTTCCAGTTTCTGTTCGGGAGGCAGATGCCATCTCAACATTTAAGAGTAGACTTAAAATCTTCCTTTTTGATAAAGCTTATAGTTAGGGCTGGCTCAGGTTTGCCCTGACCAGCCCCTAGTTATGCTGCTATAGGTTTAGGCTGCTGGGGGACACTGAGCTCCTCTCTTTCTTCATCTCTCTCCCCAGATGTTTATGTTCCATTAATGCCTGTTACTGACTTGATTCCTTCCCTTTGAGTCTTTCTGCTTTGTCATCCTGCAGATTCCTATGGACTGTGGCCGCGCATGGATCGCTGATCACTACTGCACCTTCTACTGTGGATTATTATAACTCACTTAATCAATCAAACATTCATCACATTGTTGTTGCTACTATTACTATTATTATTTCTATTATCATTATTGTAACATCTAGTATTAGTATTATTATTAACATACAGCTTACATATGTATATGTACTACTATTCCCTACACATAATTTTACTATTGATGTTCTGTTACTACTGTTCTCTCTGCCTCTGTTCTTTTCTCTCTCTCTTCCACGCCTCCCATCTCCCCTCTTTCTTCCCCTTCTCCTCTTTCCCTCTCAACCCGACCGGTGCCGTCAGATCACCGCCCACCATGAGTCATGGATCTGTCCGAGGTTTCTGCCTGTTAAAAGGAAGTTTTTCCTCGCCGCTGTTGCCAAAGTGCTTGCTTATGGGGGAATTGTTTCAATTGTCGGATGTAAATATAATTATTGAGTGTGGTCTAGACCTACTCTATATGTAAAGTGTCTTGAGACAACTTTGTTGTGAATTGGCGCTATATAAATAAAATTTGATTTGATTTGATTTGATGTTAAAGTGCCCTCTAGAGTTTTTCTCATCAGAGGACAATATTTTATTAAAGAAATAAACTATTATTAACAATAATAATACTAAATAAATAAATAAATGCATACAAATACTAACCTTTTCCTAGAATACAGCTGGTTCTGTGGTGTTGAAATTTTAAATCTGAAGCCTGCAGTTCCATAGAAACTTCAACTGACTTTTTTATTTAAGTTTTTAGTGTGTTTTGACCTTAATATTAAATTGAGCAGGTCAATGTGCTCGTCTGTGCCTGATAGACTTGGGTTTGTCATGTTATTAATTGAGCTTTTTTATGCTAAATGCAGTGCCTTTAAGGGTTTCTGGACAATATTTATCATTGTTTTTGGTTAATATCCCTTTGAGGTACAATTTGAACAAATAAAAATGTGCAATTAATTTGCGATTAACTACAGACACATGCGATTAATCGCAATTAAATATTTTAATCAATTGACAGCACTATTTTTTAGATTTTGCACTTTATTTTAAACAATTTTGAATTTTATGCTTTATTAACATTTTATTTGTACTTTTTTATTTAAAATGTCTGCATCGTTATTAATGTTATTTGAGAATTTTGTGTTATATTGATTGGAGAGAGATCCGTTGCACATTAAATTGCACGTTAAATGTTTTTAAAATGGCATTCTATACTATTTTGAAGTGTGTTTATTCTGCTGCAATGTATCTGTTATGTGAGAATGTTCAGAAACAGTCATTTTGACATATATACAGAAGAAAATAATATATCGCAATATATATCGTTACTGCACATGCTTCAAATTATACCGCAATATAAATTTTAGGCCATATCGCCCAGCCCTACTCTAGAGTCCTCCAGCTCCTCCCACCTCCCCTACCACCAACCCAGACCACCATGGAGAGAAAGGGCACAAGCCCTGAGCTATACCTCCATGTTAATGATCTGCCAGTACCAGTAGTTTGAACTGAAGATGCCTCTTGGATGAGAGGCGAAACGTCTTAAAGAACCTAAACAAGTCCAGTTTTCTTATGACAACCCTGACAACCCTACCATGCCCTGGATGACTGAGAATCTTCACAGGCAACTTAAACTAATGATTTGTTCCTTGGCCCATGGTCTAACTTTCAATCAGATTTTACAGATGTGTCTCTACAGGTCTCTACAGAGAACAGCTTACAAAAAACAAAACAAAAAAACCAACAGCGGCTATGGGGAAAATGACAAATTATAAAATACACTTATTATCTCATACTGTATGTTCACATATATCAGCAGTTGTAGACTTGTATATTTACTAAGTCACTACTCAACTCAGACACAAGCTCTCTAATAACCCATTTAATATATACAATAAAGTACAAATATTATTCTTACCCACAGCACGATGCAAAAAAGTCAGGTTCCTGTGTACACTGGCACATGGTATCGCCTTCATTTCTACACACTGCCTACATCTACACCGGGCAAAGGACTATATCCGGTAACTTCAGAGGACATTCAAAATGTCCACCCCCATGAGGTCCAAGAACTGTGTGATTTCTCACAGTAAATCAGCAGAGATCACAGCATCTTACCAATCAGCAGTGACCTGGGGCTTTTCAAACTTCACTCTTCTTCCAGAATTTGCTAAATGTGGTTTTGGGCCCCTCCCCCATTACACATATAAGGTAATTTCTTCAAAACTAACAATGGTAAGTTGATGACAATCACAGAATATATAATTGAACAGTTGTGCTAAATATTTAGATAGGTGATGCTTGTGACAGATTTTTAGAATTTGTGAAAAGTATGGCATGAAAAATCACGACACCATATTTGATCATATGCACTATACTCATAAAAGTAGTGCAAGTGACAGTATGTCAATTTTTTTAACATATGCCCAATGTGCCCTCCAGTGTTTCCCCTGCCCTGCATGTTTTGGGTGTTTCCCCACTCCAACACACCTGATTCAAATGACCAGCTCGTTATCAGGCTTCTGCAGGGGCTTCATGACAAGCTCAGCTGAATCAGGTGTGTTGGAGCAGGGAAACACCCAAAGCATGCAGGACAGTGAGCCCTGAGGACCAGGATAGGGGAAGCATTGCTTTCTGCTCAGCTCTTTTATGGAAAGAGGGAGACTGTTGTTGTCCCAGCCCACCCTGACATCAGTGATGATGAGGGGTCAGAGGATGACGTGGCAGACCCTGACTATGTGCCACTCATTCACAACTTTGGACTGAACTGCACTGCACTTTGTATTAGTGCCAATATCAGTACCTCAAGAAAAATGTTACAAAATAAAGATTCCAAGCACGTTATAGATACTTTGTTGCTGGTTTGCATTGAACTGTATTTTGTTGCATGCAAAAGCAAAAAGGTCTTGAAATATCCTTCAATAACACCCTAGGATTGAAATTTTCAATTTCCAAGTATTTCAATGAGTGCTCTGTTATAACTAATCTCCAGGCAGGGATGTAGTGGTAAAGAAAGACAAGAAAAACAAAAACAAAACAGCATTTGCAAAATATTTGCAGGTGCACATTTTCTGTAAACCAAGTCTAGATAAAACATGATCCATGACAGAGCAAGTTTATGTATACAATCTATATAATGAATAATTTATATACCTTCAAATAAGTGGGTGACTTTGTAGGACAATATGTTCATTCCTGCACACTAGAGTGACGTTAAGTGCATATTGAAGCAATTTTTTGTAAATATGTCAATTTCTATGTTTGAAGATTAGGGGGTTGAAAAATAGTATTAAGCACAAAGCTATATTTCTGTTTTGTAAGAACCAAAAATTATAACAACAAGGTTAATAGAGACATCTTTGTGGAACTTGGCAGTCTTGTGAGCAACTGGATAATAACCTATTCCTCAGTTAAAGTGATAATGGGAGGAGACTTTATTTTAGCCCATACTTCATGGTTAGACAGATCGCCTCACAGGAACACTTGAATACGATGGCTCCACACTAAACTTGTGTACAACAACAAATGTGATTGACTACTGGAGGATATCTAACCCGAGTTGTATTCAACATACATGGTTTAATGTTCAAGACTGTTTGAGACCATTGACTTATCTCAGGAAGATAAAAACCTACTTATTGAGGAATTAACTTCAACAGAAATTGATGTGGCATTAGAATAAATGAAAAATGGTAAGTCACCAGGAACTGATGGACTAACATCTTAATTTCTAAAACAGTTTTAGGGTGATATTAAGGAGTTACTATAGAAAGCCTTTTTGGAATCTATTCAGAAAGGGTGTTTATCCCCTATCATGAAAACAGCAGTTATTAAACCTCGCTACCTAAAGAAAGACCTGCTGTTGTTAAACAGTAACTCTGTTATGTAATGGTTATAAAAATGACTTGCCTTAGTATTTGCTAATAGTCTCAAACTTGTGTTACATTCAGTGTTGCATCCTATTGTATATTGGTGTTGCCTGTTGAACCTGACACGCTGGCAGGGGAGCTGAGTCTATAAAAGCTGCCCCTTTTGTTCAGCTCTCTCTCCATCCAGCTGCAGCAGCACCTTTGTGGTGCTAGATCTGTTTTTCTTCAACGCAGTTATCGTCTCTCCATGTGTTGTGTCCATTATTATGTTCGGTGTTGAGCTGGCCATAATATAATAACAGTGGCTTGTCTGGGATTTCAAACCTACTTTTTTAGTTTTTAGTTAGTGATGTCATCTACGTGTAAGCCACATGAGGTAGTTTTTTTTTTAACTCTGCCAGTTTAGTGAGCTGGCGGGTGCTGGAAAGACCACGCCCCCTTTATTATTTTGGTGTGTTAGCCCTGCGATGGTCCCTGGCCTCTAGACTAGGAGGTCAGACATGTCAAAATCTTGTCTTAAGAGTAGCATGTGGCTGCCCATGATGACCTCTGTGAGGCCTGCTTTGGGTCTGAATAAGTTAGGTTAAAAAATTTGGGGTTTAGTATTGAGCTTTCCAAATAAAATGGTTTCACTTGATTAACCCTTGTACCTTTTGTGTTTGGCTACGAATTTAGCTGCCACTATATGGATTATACTTAGTTTTGATTGTGTGAGTTGTTTATCGTGCTGCTTTTGCAGTCTGCACATTGTGTGGTACTTTAAAGGGTATTTTGTACTGAGGGTAATTGAATGTTTGTGCTTTGCTGGCTGTAATTTGTTTGTAGCTTATAGTAACATACAGCTTTTGTGAAACCCTTTGTCAGCTTAGAGTCCCAGTGGAGACATTTGTGGTTTGGTGGCATTCAAAGTTGCATTCAGGAAGACCAGGAATAGGAGGGTGAGTTGTAGCAGAGTTAGCAGAAAGCTTCAAAGGTGAGGGAGCTAGAGTTAAGCTGCAGTCGAGGAAACTAGACCAAGAGATTGAGGCAAAGAAAAGGCAGCAGCTCAAGCAGAATGAGCTAGAAAGTGAGAAACTTGCACGTGAGGGAGATCTCAAGGAGACAAGAGTTAAAAGCTCAAGTTGGAAGTAAAGATACTGATAATGCAGTTGCCTCTAGCAGTTCCAAATTTGATGTGGGTAAAAATATAAATTTGGTTCCTCCTTTCAATGAAAAAGAGGGAAGTATTTTTCACATTCTAAACAGGTGGCAACCACTTTGGAGTGTCCACAACTCAACTGGACGTTGCTGTTGCAGTGTGGTCTTACTGATAAAGCTCAGGAAGTGTACTCTTCATTAACTTTGGATAAAAGCACAGACTATGACAGTTAAAACTGCTGTATTGTGCCCATGAGCTTGTGCTAGAGCATTATAGACAGCATTATCATAACTACTCTAAAGGTGAAAAGCAAACCTATGTGGAATTTGCCAAAGAAAAACAAATTTTGTTTGACCATTGGTGCGCCTCACAAAAAGTGGAGACAAAAGAGTAAATGCAGCAATTAATTCCTCTGAAAAAACAAAAAAACAAAAAAACAAAAACAAAACTGTATTCCAGGGGTGGTTTCTACTTATTTGAGTGGGCAGAGAGAGTGACAAGTTGCACACTGAGGCTAAAACTCTTACCCTCCCACAGTGTTCTCGCTTTTCCAGAAATGTTTCCTGTGGTAGTTTCCACTCCCTATGCTTCCACTAACAAAGTCTCCAGCTCTAAAAATGGAGGCTCAGATAGGATTTGTTTCTACTGCAAGAGGCCCATTGTAGTTGACTGCCCTGCTTTGAGTAAGAAGCAGAAACCCAAACCTGTGGCTTTATTTGGGTCCGTTCTTTGCTTGCTCCATGCTGTTGACTCTGAGCAACAGAAATGCTGTTCAGATGATTCTGAACCCTCAGGCTTTGAACCGTTTACCACTGATGCTTTGCAGCACTGTCTGAGTCTGATCCTGCCATACCCATTCATATTTTCGTGGGTAGTGCTGCCTCAAAGTCCATACTCCTGCAATGTGTGTTACCTTTGTCTGAAGGGACTTTCTTTGGTGCTGCATTGATACGATGGTGTGAAATGTCCTATCTCAGGGCACCCCTGCATACTGTGTATTTAAAGTGTGGTTTGGTCACAGGGTTTGTGTTGGTGGGTTTGCGTCCCTGCATTCCACTTGAGGGGGTCAGTCTCATTCTGGGCAATGACCTTATGGGCAGAAAGGTGTTTCCTCCACCGGTTGTGACAGAAAATCCTGAGCTTTCTGAACAGTATGACCCCAGTGACAGAACACCACAGTCACACATTGACCCTGCTTGTGTTGTGACTCATGCCCAGTCTCAAAAAGCTGACTCTGTCAGCCTCTCTGAATCATTTATGGCTGATCCTCCAGATAAAACTGAGCCAGAGCTGGTTGCTGTTGATGTAGTCACGTCTCAAAGTAAAGGTGGCCAGGATATGTTATCCACTGCTTCTAAAGTTGTTGATTTGACATTGTGTAACCCCGGCATTTCTGCTGAAACTCCACCACAGCTGGGGAGAGTAGAGATCCTTCTTTAGCCAGGTAGTTCACAGATGTTAAGCCAAATGAGGAACTGCTGTCTGTTGTTTTTTGTGTGAGAGGTGATGTGCTCATGCATAAATGTACTGCTTCACTTGATGGGGTTGACCGGAGCGCCACTTACCAAATTGTTGTTCCCTCTGTGTATCGCTCACAGATACTGAACTTAGCTCATGATAATGCTATGGTCATTTAAGGCACTGGTTCCCAACCTGGGGTCCAGGCCCCCCTTAGGGGGAGTCGCCAAAAATCACAGGTTGTCCCCAAGTCTTTGTCTGTTCTGAGGTCCTCAAAATCCGATTTGCACATGCCGTCTAAAATCACAATTTCAGGTTTCATACTCCTTTACCAAAGTCAAATTCAAACTCTTTTCAAATATTTTCAAGGGGAAAAAAAAGGTTGGGAACCACTGAAAGGGGCTACAAAGAACTTCAATAGGATACTGAAATGCTTCTTTTGGTCTGGTTAAAGGCTGCTGTTGCACTTGGCACACCTGCCATGTATGTCAGTTAACAGGCAAACCTAACCAGGTGATTCCTCCAGCGCCCCTACAGCCTATTTCTATAACAGGAGAGCCATTTGAGGGCCTTATTGTGGACGGTGTAGGACCCACATCAAAGTCAAATCTGGTTGTCAATACCTTTTGACCATTGGGTGCCACCACACGCCAGCCGGAGGCATTCCAGTTGTTTAGAAAATATTATCAGAACTGTGAATACTCTTCCTCCCAGCAAAAACCCTGCGACTGAAGTGAATGAATGCAACTAAAGATCAAGTCAAAAGTGACCAGGTGATCCAACGTACTGTGCTGAGAATGTTGCTCATTAGCTAGACTCTCTTTAAGATTAAAAATAATTTCATCTACCTTTTTTGTGTTGCTATGTAGTTTAGGCAGTACTTATCAATGCTGGAGCAGTGACTTTTCCTGCAGGAGTTTTGATTCAGGCTTTCAATCAAAGGCACGTGCATGCTCAGCTGCACGAGTAGAAGAGCCAATAAGACCACTGAGATGACCTGTGATTGGTCAAAGTCTCCCATCACAGGCCAGATTTCTTAAAGCCTGAAAAAAGAGCCAAGAGGAGTTGCAGAAGTCAGACCACTTGATTTAAAACATACTGAAAGGTTATTGTGGAATTATTGCTCATTGCCAAAAATATGTTGCCTACCACAGCTTTAAGATGATCAAATGTGTGATATGTTCACTGTTTGTTTAGTGCTTCATAAGGCGCTCTGACGACATTCCGTCACGACATTTCACCTTGATATTACAAATGTTTTTATTGATGAATGTAGTCCAGTTCAAATATTATAATGTGTATAAAATTATTATGTGTGAGGTGAAATATATATTCTGTACAGATAGATAGACTGACATAAGTGTGTTTGTGTGTAAGTTACTGAATCATATGCCATTCTTTATTTGCACAGTAGCCTACTTTTCATACAAAGGGAGGAAGAGCGGAGAGTCTCATAGCAAGAGGCAGAGCGCAAGGTTGGAAGAGAACATAACATGGCGGAGAGCCCAAAGAAGCGGCCGAGACACGGTTCAGAAGTGGATCCTTTCACAAAGAAAAAGCCTGGACATTCGGCTGAAGGACTATTAGCAAAGAAGGAAAGTGACTGACGGAGAAGGCAAACATGGATTTGTATTGGCGTCGCTTTTCCTCGGAGGAGACACGGATGTTGCCTTGCTGCTGTTGGATGAGTCAGTGACTTGGTTTATAATTATATTATGAGTAGTATGTGTTGCTGTTACATGTACTGGACCTAGTACTTTATTATTTTCTTGGAAATGGTGCTATGAACGTAATGTAATGTTAGCAGCCTGGTGTTCGCCACGTTGTGTCACGAGACAGTGTCGAGCAGTACACGGTGTGTAGCGAGTGTTACTCTGTGTACATGGTATGTAGGAGTGTTAATCTGTGTACATGGTGTGTACACCTGGGCATACGTCATATAGAAGTGCCGGCTTTATTGTTAACGTTGTTAATAACGCAGAATTCCGACAGAAGTTACGCACTATAGCTTTAATTACAAGTATATGAAGTATATAAATTGTCATGAACACTGCTGAGCCCATCTGACAGAGATCCTATAATACAGTAGTAAATAACAATAGAGAAACGGTGCAGCTGTGCCTCACATCATATTTAACTGACATCGCTTATAGTGATGGTGTTCTGTGCTGCCTATCAAGATGTGCTACTTGGCAGTTAATGGAGCAGAGAGTAGTGGTGTAATATAAAATGATTCTGTGGTGGGAGCCTTGTTCGATCAAAGAATATTGGTCTATTGAAATATACACCAGAAATTCTAAATAAAAATGTTCTAAGGGAGTATTAATACACACACCATATTCATACAGTACACTTACCCCTGTTTGTGATTTAAAAAAAAAACAAAAACTTTGCTTTTTATTCGCATTTTGATAAATGCCTGTTGCCTCAACTCCTCTCTCCTCCTCTGCTTGCATCTCAGGTGGGACGGACTAAGATATGAGAAGAGGAATTGAGGATGTACAAACTGAGAAATGAGAAGAGCCTTCTTTGATGTGAGAGAGACCCCTAGTGGCAGAATTGACATATAAATGTGCTGTAGCAGCACAATCTAACAACCGTATAAAGGAAGGAATCTCTATGTGTATGACTGTATATCTCAAGAACTGTTCAGCCAATCAACTTCACACTTGGTGGGTGTACTGCTGAGGACCCAAGGGAGTGCTATGCTGACTGTGAAGTCAATCGGATGAGCAGTTCTCAAGAAAACTGCAAGCAGCACTTCCGTGGAGCCAAGCAGTCAGCCTGCTAAAAACAGACACTGCACCAGCTCTATCCAACAGTTTGGCTTTCTGAAGCGTAATGAGCCGTCAACCTTGTGGTGTCGCAAATGTTGATATAGACTTTTACTCTTGTTAAATTTACTGTTGATTGCCTGCAAATGACTCAGCTTCTTTCACTTTTTCTGCTGAGCAGAATATCCACAAGAATCAAACTCTGGATGAGCTCTTTCCAGTTCTTTTTGGTCCAGTTCAAGGAGTTCATAACCTTCATCACCATGGTTACCTCAGCGTGTCAAGAACTCTTCATGCCAAACTGCCATAATGATTCGTTAGCATATATACGCATCACTGTTTTTGGTCAAATCTTTATTTTATTATTCACAGGTATAAACACAACATACAGCCACTGAACACATTGTGACCAATCATGAAGAAAAACATAACAGTATAAACCACCTCATAGCAGAGGCGCTCCTGTACAGATGCCTCTTTAGCCCCATTTATACGAGTTGTTGATAACTTCATGTAAACAGCGTCAAGAAAAGTGAGAACCCATTGCTTGATGGTTAGTATGTGGAGGTTTCCAGCAGACTGTGACAATTTTGTTAGCTGCTGTTAGACCTGACAACACTACAAGCTTCTGGTATTTTGGAACATGAAATGAGGATGTCATTAAACATTAAAACTGGTATGACTGCAGGTAATGACTCTGAAACAAAGAGCTGTCAGTTTGGAAGCAGCATCCTGCCAGAACTGGGCAACAGATGGGCATTCCCATCCCATAGGAACGTACCAGGGGTATTTAAAGAGCATAAAGTGCAGGAGACATCAATGATAACTTGAGATGACATTAGATAAAGCTTGCAATGTGTCGGGTAAGTTCTGTGTACAAATTTACAATAAATCTGGCCAAATGATTAGCCAATACTTTGCCCCTTTCAAAGCCAAAGCAAGATTAAATCGAAAGCAACTGGACTTGTTCAAAAAGCCTTTTTCTGAAGACGTTTCGCCTCTTATCCAAGAAGCTTCATCAGTTCATGCCTGTCAGACTAGTCAGAGCTCTGACTAGAGCTGGAATTTCCTATATATCTAAGTGCCGTCTAAACGCATCACAGCTCCGTGGACCAGAACTGGTGGTCTTGCCAATCTTTCGTTGAAGCCTGAAGCTGCCATTTGATTACAACTTTGACTGAC
>JAJHUR010091743.1:19923-41841 GCA_027495735.1 Lutjanus campechanus | reverse complement strand
CCCTGCCCTGAACTCATCTACACAGCAGTGTTTTGCAATGCTCATAGCGCCACCTGTTGGCAACAGGAAATGACATGTTTTAGACTTTGACATGTTCCTCCAAGCAGGTTGACCTTATCCAAATAAAATCTTGTTCGAAAAGCATTCAGTTCTTGCTCATGCTATATTGTGAAGATCTTGATGTATTGTTCGATTGACGGCACGGCGAAGGTTGATGTTTCGCCAAAACACAGGAAGTTGCATTAACTCATGTTTACCTGTTTGAATCCGTTCATATACGTCTCTGGGATAAACACGCTGTTTCCTTAAATTCTTCACAATAAAAGTCCCCTGATGTTTCTTTATTGGAACGCTTTTACTATGAAGCAGCACAAGCAGGAAGCGTTATTTGTGGTTTCATCAGCAACCAAATCACTGCTTTCTGAAATTTAGCAACCTTTCTGTGGTGTTCTGGCAGATCCTTTAACATTTATCTGTGTACAGGACTGTTCAGAACTGTAACTGACCATGCATCTGACGAGCATCTTTGAGATCTGAGATGAACACAACTGACTGATCACTGCTCGTCCCCGGATTTATTCATCAAACAAAGCATTTAATATTAAACGTGACGACAATGCAACTTCAAATTCTCAATAAATGACCAACAAACATGTCATTATTTTTATTTATTTTATTTTTGATGTCCAGAAGTGATGCTATTTGTGTGGCTGGTGGTGTTTAAATGTGTCTTGCAGGTCCAGCTCAGGAAGAGGTGTCCAGCCCTAAGCTCTCTAAGAAGACAAGGAAAAACTCCCCATGAAGAGTTCTGAAGACACTTGGGAAGAAACCTTGGGAAAGGCAATTCAAAAAGAGATTCCCTCCCCATGGACGGCTGGGTGTGTGTACGTGAGTATATGCAATTTTTTTTTCTTTTTTTGAGGGTGGGGAAACCAGAGGTCCCAGAGAAAATCCATGTCAGCATGTGGAGAACATGTCAACTCCATGCAGAGAGGCCCTGATCCGAGTGAGACTCGGATCCAGGACTTTTTTGCTGTGAGGGGACATTGCTAACCACCGCGCTGCACAAATGTAAAGTCAAGTCTTAAAACTGATAAAACTGATTAATAGTCACAAGAACAAATGCCTTTGTTTGTGTAAATCCCTGTTCCTCAGCTGAATTCTGTGTCTGGGCTCCAGAAGAGTCTTCAGATGCCACACAGGAATATACTGTACCACTTCTTTTTCTTTTTCTTTTTAGCGAGCTGACTCTCGAGAGCTGTCAGCTGGGAATTCAGGGAGAATTACTCTTTCTCCCACTCCTGCTCCTTTTCCTGGAGAGTCATGTCTTCTGTGGTCTGAAGGAGTGATGAAAAGAAGAAAAGACAAAGAGGGCTTTCTATGCCATCCAGAGATCAAAATATTCAAATCAGTTATTGAACCAATTGCATTATATGGCAGCGAGGTGTGGGGTTCACTAACACAACAAGATTGGACAAATTGGGACAAACACCCAATTGAAATCCTGCATGCAGAGTTCTACAAAAGTCTTCTTTTGGTTGGTTGTATTAAACTAATTGTCTTTTGGGATTTACTCAAATCATAGCTAAGTTGGAATGACTTAAAAAGATCCATGAAAATTGTTACCTTAATTTGAGCCAGGGTTTTATTTTTTAGAGTGTAATATTTAATTCTCCTTTATTTCTTTATCATTCTTTTTCACTAGTAACTCTTTTATTTTCATATTAGGGGCCAGTTAATAAACAAGCATTAATCATGACTTTATTTACCAGAAAAAATAAGTAAACTTTAAAAAGCCCATAACTAGTTCTAAACTAAAACACTGTTTTAAACTGTCTTAATTCAAAATGACTTGCACAGTTTTATCTTACAATAGTCACATTTACCTTGTTCTGGATTGCAAGATGGAGGATTAGAGCTGCTCCAGGACTTCCAACAGGCAGGTTTAACTTGTGCTCACTGCTCTTTGTGAGGGAACATGGACTGTTTGTAATATCTAAATCAGGGGTGGACAAACTTTTTCCCGTTATGAGCCAAAACTGAAACTTGCTTTTGGGCCATGAGTTAAAAGCACACACCTAATGTATTGTATAGTTAAAATACAATCCCAAATTCCATCCTGTGCAAAGAGTCGATCTATCCATCTGCCCAGATTATGAAAAATAATTAATAATTAGGGATCCTATTTAACGAGTTTTTCAGATTATTTTTGGGGGCTTTGCCTTTATTGGACTAACGGGCTCCACAGAGGCCAGATGAGTCTGTTTTTTACTTTCAATAACTGGATGGTTTGAGACATTTTGTTTTAGAGGCATTTTTCATTCTCACTTGTTATTTTTTAACAATTTTTTTTCTGCCTCTGCTGTTGTTTTCAAGATTCAATCCAGTCCTGGTGTTTTCTAATCCACTCTGAGTGTTTCTGAGCACCATACTGACCTGACCCTCACACCCGTGTTTTTATGTATCACCACCTGAACCTACAGCTGTTACTTTGTTGGCCAAAACATTGTGTTAGGTGATAGAAATACTCATCTAGAATGCCCCCTGGCTACCAAGAGGAGGAGACTAGAAATCCAAGCTGCTAGCCTGTAGTTTTTCATTAACAACAACTGCATCACTGTGACAACACTGGATGCAGGAAGAACAACAGATTTTGCAGCATTACAACTCTTTCTCTGTCAATATAACACACACTGAGGAATTTATTGCTTCAATTGACTACATTTACCACCAATACTGACTGGATAAACACATGTAAAGTGTCAAACTTACCCTTCAAAGAAAGGAGTGGTTAATCTTTCTGATCTTTTGATTCAATGTTGAAATAAATAGATAAAACAGCACATTGTGCAAAACTGTTGCATGTGATATTTTAAAGCATTTTTTTTACAACCAGAACTTTAAAATTCACACACTAATTGTTTGCAATTAAAATGTTTAGTTAAAGGAGAAATCTAATATGTTTACTGTAATAAATCATAATATGACCATGGGATGTCATCAGAGATCATCAGACCAGATCAGATTCTGTGCCAGAATAACTGTTTTGTTTGCCTGTTTCATATTAATCAGAGTTCAAATTAATGTTGAATGTTCTCTGAATGAGTTAGCGTCTGTTGATGAGTCACAAGAAATCATTAATAATCTTGCAGAAGACATAGATGTTTATAACAGTTAAATTGAACAAAATGTTAATGGAGTTTGGCAGACAGTAAGACAGGCAGTCACTGAACTCAAACTCCA
Source organism: Lutjanus campechanus (assembly GCA_027495735.1). NCBI lineage: Eukaryota > Metazoa > Chordata > Actinopteri > Lutjaniformes > Lutjanidae > Lutjanus > Lutjanus campechanus. The sequence goes on along the minus strand of JAJHUR010091743.1, from coordinate 38,598 downwards.
GAGTTATGCATTTTCAGAGCAGTGGGCTTTTATTTTCAGGACAATTGGGGGTGAACTGTCTCTTTAAGTTTAATTATTCTTGTGAGATCATGCCCCATTTCTGTAACTTTGTTTTAGATGTCTTGATATAATTCAGATTGGTATTCATACACTGCTCTAAAAAGCAAACATTCAAAGCCCCTTTTTGTTACCTAAGGCACACTTGAAAATGCAATTAATAAAAACCTTGTGAGTATAACAAACACACCACAGGCTCCACCGATCTGTGGATCAGCAAAATACAAATTAAGAAAGAAAGAAAACTAAGTAGAATACAATCTCATACAGGTAGGGAGATATAGGAGCACCTGAATCCTACAGTATTCATTCCCACTGTATTAATATTAAAAATAAACGGCTTAATCTCAGTTTATTATGTTGTCTGTATCAGGTTTGATGCACTTTTGTTCTGGTTGAAATGAATTCCGCCAGCAAAGTTGCACACTTAGCTTTAATCTTGATTATACTCGATCTGTTTATTATTTCTTCCATGGACTTTCAGCACGGCTGAAAGAGCCAGGCTCTGTGGTTTCCCTTCAAATCCATGGTCAAATGTCACTAAAATAGCCATCACAGAAAAATTACGAAGACCACAACCTTGTGATGTGGACAGCGTCTAACCTCAAAGTAGAATTGCAGATTTATCCAACATTACAGCACCTTGGTTTTTTTTTACTCCAGGTCTCCAATGACTCATAGGAGTCAATATGCTCTGGAGGCTGAACTCACCAGTCTTATGCATGGAAAAAAAGACATGAAAAATTAATTGAAAGTGTGAAATGACCTTCAGTTAAATTCATGCAGTTTAAGTCTGAAGGTGTAGAGAGCTGAAACCAAAGTTTGTGAGGAACTAAAGTGCTGATGAGCAACAGATGCAAGTTTTGATGCGATTTATCCAACAATACCTAATCTGCTCGTTCTTTGAAAACATAAACAAATGCATCAGGTTGATGGGTTTGCTCTTAGATTTTACATCTTTCATCATTTATCAGGGTCTGAATAGACAGTCTAGAGAACATTTTGTCTCATTATGCTGTCAACAGGATATTTGATAATCCATTGTCTTGTCAGCAGTCAGTGCCTATTCATTTATAATGCACAGAATTAAAAAACAAAGGGCATTTGCAGTAAAGATGCATCTTGATGATGCAAGCAATTTATCATCTCCTTTGCTTAAAAAACACATGGTGACAGGCTGTACTGATAGTGAGTCCAAGTCATAACTTGATAATATGAAACAGCCCGACATATTATCTAAGAAAAGAAATAAAAACATAAACAAAGTGCTTTGTTTTCTTTACAACTCTGCTATACATCTTAGTGCAGTGACATTTATTAGATATCATTATGACTCCACATCTTTGTCTTATTACTTCATCTCATGCAATCTGTAAACATTATTTTGCTTGCTATTTAATTTCCTTTCTTATCAGTCTTTAGTTTTTTTGCACTCTAAATCAAAAAGAACATAAACGAACACAGTGTCAGTTTAATTTGTGTTGTCGGTCTCCCTGCTTTGCAGGAATAAGTGACATTAAGGGACAGATGACACGGATGATCGTCCCTCTAGAACTAAAGCTGTAGGCTATTCTGACTTAGCGAAAAAATGAGTGTCAACTCATTTTGTGTTTGTGTGTGCGTGTCCATGTGAACGTACATGTGGATTGAGGTGCTGTGTGTGTGTGTGTGTATACCTGTGTGAGTTTCCCTCTTCTTCCCTGCTGTCACCGTAATAATGAGTTACTGCCAGCACTGGAGCTCATTCCACTTGGCGATATAGCAGTTCACAGAGTGAGAGTCGGGAGACATAACTAGGTTGCATGGTGGGAAAAAGGTTTAGCCAGCAAAAAAGTTGAACTGTGACAACGACACTGACCAAACTTTCCCCCCCAAAGTTTTATTTTTTCTGAATCAGCACAAACAGAATGAAACTGCTCTTTAGTATTATTCATACTGTCACTTATCTGTCTCTAATACGATTTTATCATAAATCATATGGCTGGATTTTGTTTCTCCAAGTGTGAGTCAGCAGTTAAAGGGATAGTTTCGATTGTTTTAAGTGAGGTTGTATGAGGTTCTTATCAATAGTCAGTGTATTACCTACAGCAGATGGCAGTCAATATGCCCAAAGTTAAGAGAAGCAGAGAAGAGTACCAGCAAGGAAGCTTAGCAATGTGCTTCTGTGAACATGGTCAACAACAAAACATATTTTAGCAAATTAAAAAGGATCCACCAAAAAAAAATCTATATCACTTTAAGAGTACACTATATTTAGAATATTTTCACAGCTCTACTTTGCTATCAGACAGCTTTTTTGATGGGAAACCACTGTTATATAAGCCAGATATCGCTGTCTCCAAACCAACCAAACTCCATGAGAGAAATCAGTAATTTTACCTTGCAGAACATAGGAGTTGCTGGTCTGCCGTTGCCTCAATCTGCTACTTTGTTTGTATTATTGCGCAACCTGGGTGTTTTAAAAGGATAATTCAGATTAACAGAAGTCAGGCAACTAACAGATCGTGGCAACGTTAGATCAGTAACTCGTTGTTTTGTGAGGTAAAATGACTGATTTTGCCTATGGAGTTTGGTTGGTTTGGAGGGAGTGAAATTTGACTTACGTAACTGTAATTTCTCATTGGAAAAGGCTGTCTGATGGCAAAGTAAAGCAGTGAAAATGTTCTAAATATAGTGTACACTTAAAATGATACTGATTTATTTTAGATAGAACTTTTTTCAGTGGCTAAAATACCTTTTGTTGCTGACCCTGTCACAACAGTGCAATGTTTAGCTTCCATGATGGTGCCCCTTTCTGCTTCTCCAAACTGTGGCCGTGCCGACCGCCATCCACTGTAGTTGATACATTGACGCTTGCTAAATACCTCCCACAACCCTGCATGAAATAATCTGAGCTGTCTCTTTAACAGATTTTACTTTAATGATGATGACAACAAAAATCAATAAACGTACAAAAACAGTGAATGAAAGCAAGCTGATCTGTTGCATGCATTCACCCCATTTGTGTCGACCGTTTCTCAACAGTAAATGTGATTGTTGAGACAGCAGGGCCCCTCTGTTGTTCTCTCGTTTATAAGCCCTAAATACAAAGTGACAAGGCTTTAATAACTTTCAGAGCGTTCAGTGATTGACAAGAAAGTGAAGCAGCATTATGGCTCCAGCACTATTAAGAGATAAAAGCTGAGCTCCTCTTGGGAGTTGACTGGTGATGTTAGGAGGCTATGCTTCTTTAAAGAGTCACAAGATGTGAGGGGAAGTTAGGGGCATCGACTCTTCTCTACACCAAGATGAAAAACACCCCCAGGAGATTGCTTTACTTCCAACATCTGAAGGAAAACACTCTGTATATGATAGCTAGGTCTTGTGGTTGTGTTGAGGTTGTTTTTTTCCTTGCAGTATTTTTTTCAAGGTATTAAGGTGGATCCTACAGCACACAAGAGCCCGGAAGTATAATCAATTGAGTATGATAGCCTAAATGAATAATTTTGAAGATTTTCTTGAAGATTTAGCCTACAGGGGAGACTGGGGCTGGCAACTATTTTTGTCTGTGGATCAGTAACTCAGTGGTTGTTCATGCTAGATTTCTCAAACTTAATCGGTCTACTACAAGTAAAACTCACTTGGACGTCCACTACACAATCACAGATTATGTGAGTTAATATCAAATGCAGAGAGTTCTGTTGTTACAACTTACCCCACTACTGGGATTAACTGTACCACTTGTTGGTGATAGATGAGAGGTCATCTGCTACAATTTATGAAAGATCTTTATTGAAGAATAAAGAATAAAATGTTGTGAATAAAATGAATAATTCAAAGTGACAAAAACACTTAGTGTGGACTGTGTTCCTGAATGTGCATGTGTCACATAAGGGTTCAATCACTGTCACAGCTGTGGGAAATATAGATGTCTGCCCCTGAGGTGCAGACTTTGTGGGCCCAAGAACTGACAATGTACACACTTGTGTTTGCTAAGTCTTCCATGCACGCAATGCAGAAATTCTCATCATTTGAATGAACTGTTACAACTATCCCCACCCCAGTCAGCCATTGCATAGCTAACTGTTTTAACACGCGGGCTTGAAGGTAGCATCAAATTAAACTAGAGAAACTGATACTTACTGATGTAAGTCAAACAATTGTATCTACAGAACAATGTATGCTACGCAAAATTTAACATTGATAAAAAAAAGTATCTATTATCTAAGGTAATGTCTATCTAAGAGTATCTATTTGCACCCAGGTATAAATAGACGCATGGCAGCTATTTGGCTATTTACACCCGACACACATATTTTAGCTATAAAGAGCGACGAGTTCACCGTTCAGAGGTTGCAGTTTTGATTCCCACATCAGGACACTGCAGTTTGAGCGTAGTGTGAAATTACATGCCATTTGTTCTCGTTATTTACAGTTATTCTGTTTTCTGTTTTCAGTTGCAGTTTGGTTAAGAAACAAAACTGCTTGGTTTGGTTTAAGCAACAAAACTTCTTGATTAGGTCTGCAGAAATGGTTTGTCTATGCCATCCAGGTCTAAATGGTTTCATTACAGGTGCAAAAAGCATTGTTGGCAATATGGACACCTGGGTGCTTCTCTCTTCCATGCTCGGCACCCACATGTGAATAGAACCCTGACTGCAAATAGGAACATTGGCTATTCCAGCCTGGGTGCAAACAGCATCTGCCTAAAAAAAAAATTACTTTCTAAGCTGAAAATATTTTTTTTTGGTCATAAAATCCAGTGTTGCTCACAGAGATATGCCACTGTCTTCCAAGCCCAACATGAAATATGAATGCACAATATCAATGACATCACCACAGCTCTTTTATGATTGGTCAAACTGCCCTTAATATCCCATAAACAATTCACAGTGCACTTTCAATCTTATATTTATACCATGTCTCTATGTTGTTGCATTCTTTGGTAGTGTTATTCCAAAAAAACAAAACATCTGAACATAAAAACAAACACATAATAAAATATCTAAAAAAAAAAAACAAACAAACAGACAAACTGTAAATACTGTTTTGCCAGATAAAATCTGATGCTGAACATTTCAGAGCTCCACTCCACCCAGTTTAAAACCACAGAAATGTGTTGCCAGATGCATATTGCGACAGCACACTTATCCTAACTTTTGGACAATTTCTAGACTTTTTCAAACCATATTATTGTTCCAGATGGTTTGAACCTGTGCGGTAACTGTGATTACTCTCTCACTCTGCTGAGCGCTGCAGGTTGTGTTTCTGATTTACACTTCCCTTTTGCATAGGATGGTGGCACCAAAGTTCAGGAATAACCTGGACTGCCTCTCCGCGGCAGTCGGTGTGGCTCCTTGTGGCAGCCACAGCAGCGGCAGCAGCAGCAGCAGCTCTGAAGACGAAAGGAGCAGGAGGTTGCACTCCGTCACGTGTTGAATAAATTAGATTTGGAGAGGGACGTCCATCCACCGCTCCGCACCGCTCGGCCCCACACTGTTTGGATCCAGTCAGCGTGCTGCAGCAGTGAGTCTGCGACCAGACAGACGAGACGGTGGATGCCGATAAGTTGATAACGTCTCCTGGAGGAGGACGCGAGGAAAGTTTTACAAGAAAAGTTGCAGATTTACTGTTAATTCTTTCGTCTGGAGAGAAACTGAGAAGAACTTAACAGGAATTTCTGCGTGTATCGGGAAGAATCTCTTCAATTACTGGCAGAGGAGACACGTTTTGTTTTTTAAAGTCCTGAAATGGATGTAACTTTCAGTTTGGACTCCAGAAAGGAATACTGAGGAGAATCTGGATATCTTAGAACTCGTCTTCTCTCAAACACAGCAGAGCAACAGATGAATGTGAGTATCCATCACAGCATGACACAGATCTCACAACTCAAGTTAACCTGATGCGATGAAGTTCATCACTGCAGTTTATCCAGAATCAAGAAACACTTTTACTTCACTTGTATGATGTTTAACACACTTTCCTCAGCCTGCAGTGAATAGGCCTACTTTATAGTGGAAGGACATGTAAAATCTCTTAATAGACTCAAGACATTGCCTACTTTTTTCCTGCACACCGGTCTCCAGCTCTTTCATGCTCAGACTTCTGTGTAACGGTAATGGACATACCTCCATTGTATTCAATGTTGCAACCTCGCCTGTTTACCTGATAAAAGACACTCCTTTCTAAAAAATCTGTCACAAAGTTCATTTAAAGAAATAGCCCTAATAGATAGCAATACTAAAATGCATATTAGATGTTACTTTGCAGCTTTCATCCCTCATCTTTTACATGCAAAAATTGCTCATGAAGATTTTACCCATATTATTACCATTTTATTTGTGTATTAAATATGACTGCAGTGTTTTTTACATAACTGCACATAACTCGCTCAGCCCGCGCGCATACTTTGAAGGCAGCCAAACATTTGAACCTCATGTCATGTCGCACTTTTTTCTTAACCCACTCTGAGACATTCCTTTCAAATTGGTCAACCTATGGAGTTATTTTATTGTCTGTCCACCACCGTGTGCTGCTGCCGCCGCCGCTGAGCCTTTGTGCCTCCCTCTTTACTCCACATACCAAATGATTATCCACATGTCGGCTCAGTTATTGTGTTGGCAGACTTGTGTTCATTGACCGTGAATAGGTGTTCCTTTCCCTCAATTAATAAATTAATTAAGACTCCACTGGGTTCCATCACCGCGCACTTTAGTTGTGAGAGTGATGGTTGCCATGGTGCAGCTGAGTAATTATGCAGCCCCCTTTTTTTGACTTTAGACACAACAAGCAGTGCGGGTTCCTCCAGGCTTCTCCAGGCTCCTCCTTTCTTTCTCTCTCTCACCACCAGTCATCAGTTTGAGGAGGTCGGCGGAGTCTGGCTTCATTTGTGTGCCTCCTCTATGAGATGTTAAGTTACACTGCTTCTGCCAGTGTATGAGTAAATATTTAAAGCTGTAATATCTAATATTTCACAACATTAAAACGTACAAACATAAACATTTTGTTGAGTTTTGTACATTACCCCAAATGTTTCCAAATATGTTAAAATGCAGAGAAGTCCTTAATTTATTCAAGGTCAAGGTAGCTTTAGCTATGGCTAGCTAGCTGCTAGTCTATGACTGAATACTTAAAGCTTTTCCGCTTTAAAATGTCTAAATACACTAGACATATGTTTTATATATGCAGCGAAAGCCATAATTTAGTCAAGGTAATGGCGTTATTCTTGCTAGCTGTTGGTAGCTAGTTGCTATAACTTATGTGAAAACATGGGATACGTCAGAGTGTGAGGAAGGATGTCAGCAAACGTGACTGAATGTAATGTGAATTAAACTTTAATATTACCTTGTGCATAAACATTACAGCTACATAAACGCCACACTGACTGCGTTTGGAGAGAGTAAGAAAAAAAAAAGTTTTAAGGTTGCAAATTTTGTAAAATTTCTTTAACAAATAGTTGAAAATGCTAACAACTGATTAATCAGTATAAATAAGATTCATTTTTTACGCATTTTAAGTTAAGTTCACGTATTTAACAAATGGCTTCACTAAACAAAACAATGTCAAATGATGCACAATTATTTCCATTTCTAGACTGTCAATTAATTATCGACTAATTTTTAGTCGTTTAAATTCTTAACACGATTCATCGATGAATAAATAATCATTAACATCCCTTGTTTTTTTCCGATACTCCTCCACATAGATCATTACCCCTTGGATATAACGTGACTATTCATTCACTTTTCATTGAAAATCATTTGAGAAATGTAAATGTTAGCACTTTTTAATCCAGAAAAACCTGCAACTATCCCCTTTACATGTATTTGTTCACAGGTCAGTTTTGCCTCGTCCGATATGGCGACAGCGCTGATGTTAAAGTTCCAAATCCCAATAAGGCGTCTTCGTATATGTCTGTGGTCTATGAACATAATTTCTGCCTGAGTCATGTCAGATAGTTTCATCAGCTATGGTAGTTGTTAAATAGTAAAGATAAGAGCTCCCATGATCCCACGCAACATCAATAAACTATGTCTTTTGTTATTGTTTTAATTAGAGAGACCCCTAGCAGCAGAATTTATATATTGTGTGTGTAGTACTTGTAATATTATGAGGCTAATTGATCAGACCATAACAGAATCCATACCACTAAGCTTTTTAAAATTTAATTGTGAATGTGTCATCCATCCACCCATCCATCCAATTATCTCTCCATATATCAATTCATGCATCCATTTTAAATTATATGTGATAATTGCATCAGTTTCTCTGTTGAGGTATCTCCAGGCTAGAGCATAATTTTAATGTGTGCCTCTTTAAAAACTGGGATGAGTTATAAAGTATAACTCCGGGAGAAAAACAAACAAAAATAATGCAGTGATGGATAAAACCAAAATGTTGGACCTCCACAGCTTTTAAAACAATCCAAGGATTATGTCATAAACCCTCGGCACAGTGCATGAAGTAATCATTTCACCAGTCCTGTCTTTGTAGCTTGCATATGCTGTTGATGAAGCTCGTGTTCCAGACTTCTAAAAAGGAATGAAAAACACAAGATATGTCTCTCCCAGGATGGCCACACCAACACCACCCAGAAAGTCTCTCGCTGCCTTACATTTCTGAAAATTGCCTGGCTGTAGTCGCTGCGGTTTTACTCGTCTCCCTGCAGTGTCGTCATCAGTAAAATAAGTCAACTGTACATCAATCATTGCTTTGAGGGTGTCGTGCCAGAAGGCTGTCACCATTTGTGAACAGACTCTGTCACCTAAAATAAATGATCTACATCAATGTTGAAAGCAGGAAACTTTTAGGAACACCCTCAGATTTTTAAAAATCCCAACCTGTCTTGTCCTCTTTAGGAACATCTATGTAACTGTTCATATATTTGGTGAAATCTGACCTCAACTGTAATAATGTTGCTCGATGTTACTGTGACAGTTTTCCTAAAATTAGATAAGAAATAGCAATTTATCACCATGCTTACAGTGTTGTATTGTATCACAGTATATTGAACTGTAACCCAGATTCTTGCCAATACACAGCCCTAGTAAGTATGACAGGAGAAGAGTGATAAAGTCTTCCTTTGGAGGAGGTGAGGTTGATGGATGGCTTAAACAAGGACAGGACTTTGACCCAGGACACCGGGGTTTGTTTCCTGTGTGAAACAAAAAGTAAAGGTGGCGCTGTTTAAAGTTTTGAGTAACTTAAAATTTCGTTATGGATGTGATGTCCGTTGCATCACTTCTGTCACATGACATACGTAACATAGTTATTTTATCCAAACCACGATCTTTTCCTGAACCTAACCAAGTAATTTTATTGCCTAAAGCTAACCAAACTGCAACTGTTTCACAACGTAAGTGGCGTGTGTAATGTCATGTGAGTTATGTGACTTGTGTAACAAAGTTAAGGTCCGATGAGCCTGTCGCTACCGGTACTCGTTTCGGGAGTCATTGACAATTGACCTAATCTGTCATTTAGGATGAGCACGGTGAGAACTGATGGAGGGGGTGGGGGTGGGGCTGGGCAGTAGTTGGTGTGGGGGTGGAGTAAAGTAAATGCATTTAAAGTTAAATCTTTTAAGTACTGACATTCACTAGCTGTGGAAAGTGAATATCGGGCTGAAATATTCTCAAGCATTCTCAGTCTCAAGCATTTTTTTGCTGAAAAATACAGAAAAAGTAAAAATATGCTTGTGCCTATATTATAAAAATTTAATTGTATCCCAACCAGCTCTGTATACTTTAGAAACATGTCTGCAACTGTTCATATATTAGGTGAACTTTGACCGTAGCTGTAGAAATGTTGCCCGAACACTGCTTGCACCCCTGCTACTGTAACTTGAAGCACATGTGTTTTTAATGATGCAACCACTAGTACCGCCAAGGCAATATCAGACGGTGTCATCTTCAAAGACATAAGGTGTGTGTTTTTTTTATCCGGAACATCTTACACAAACAGCTGAACCAACCCATGCTGCTCTTGCTGTGGGAAAGAGATGATCCTTCTTGTCACGGACCCTCACGAACCCTCAGCTCATTGTGAAAAAGAGAGCCGGGGAGTTTTCCGAATACCGTGTTTGTTATGGGCCAGGATGTGCATGCGTGTCTGAGGCTTGTGATGGCTTTTCCTGACCGTTTCTTTTTTTTTTTTTTTTACGTGCTGAGGGGACAGACGTTTCAAAGACTAATGCAGGGCACAGAAACGCGGCACTTGTGAGGAAGGCAATGGCCTGGCAAACATTCAGAGCTTTTTAGTTTGCTTTGTGCTCAGCCTGTCATCCTCATGTCCAGTCAATCTGCAGTTCTGTCTGTGGTTTCCATTATGGCTCCATTGAGCCTCAGGCAGCCTGGCATGTTCTCCAAACCACAGAAGTTTTCTTTGAGTTAACTGGAATCATGGCATGGAATTAGAAGCTCATTTTACAAGTCTGTCACTACAGTTGTCCCTCTTGGCCTGTCGGTGGTGAAAATGGTTTGGTTGCGTTAATTAAAGTCATGCAACTTAAATAATGTGTTTGGGATCATGTTTTTGACGAAATGGGATTTGGGTTGTATCCCTGGAGATCATATCCTCTGGTTAGATCAGGAATTTAATTCACAAAATATCTCAAATATCGTCTATGATTGCAGTTTAAGATATTTGCTTAATTTGATAATTATTCAATATCCCTAAAACATGTCCTCTCAGATGAAATGATATGACTTAGCCAGTTTTATCCATTTTATTATGAGGTATCTTTTACTCTACATTGTTAAAAATCATATTTACATTTCATGAGAGGTTTGGCACGCTTCTATATAATGTAGGTATTGGCTCGTGGAGGGAGGCAGCAGTGTTTGCTCAGATGTATTGTCTGTTGTAGGTTTTGCCAAACCAGAGGCCTGCTTGTCTCGATCATGTAGTGAAAGGAAGACAAATAGCACTTCACAGAAAATTGAAAAGTGAAAGATAAACAAGCAAATGTATTTTGAGCTATCATGAAAAATGAATAGCCAGCGCATTTTGCCAAACACGATCTGGAGACCACAGTGGCGAGGTAGAAATGCAGCACTGATGTTCCCAGCGCTCCCTGCTGCCAGGGATTTTGATGCTGATTCCAGTCATGCAAAGTATCCTCTGTATTCAAACAGAAGTTTCATTCTGCATGTAAATCCTTGAAACCTTGGATTTGGTCGGTTGACTTGGTTTAGGGGATTCAGAAAAAAGTGGGTCAACGCTATGTTGCTGCAAACAATGAGATATACATGCAAAATAACCCCAATGAAGCTTTTGTTATGTGCAAATAAAAGATTTTAATGTCTTTGCTGCAGGTACACGGGGTTTAATCCTCCAGCAGTTACATAATCTAAAAACTCTTCACCAAGTTTTAAGAGGGACTCAGCATGATCTAGGACAATGATGCAAGGAAAACATCTGAATCCAAGCCACAATGGGATTGGCTTACTAACTGCAACAGCTTTCAACCATCAGCAGCTATTCTGAACTGTTTTTTCCGGATTGGTTTCCCTGAAGCTCTACACACGAAATGTTACCTTTTATATCCTTAGTGCTAACTGACCACTAACTCTCAGACACAAAACTCTCAGTGATGGAGGCCCTGGGTGGGTGATGGGGTGGATGGGTGAGAGTATTTGTTATATATTTGGTGAACATTTTAGCTTTAAAGTGCATAAATTTCTCTTTAACTTCATACTGAATCTTTTAAAACCATATGTCCCTCTTAACCTGGTATTGTGCAATTAGCCTACCCGACTGTGTCTGCTATATCCATTAGGCTACTCCGCTCTGCAGAGGTCCTCCACTGTAGCTCAACCAGAGAGTGCATTATTTCAGTTGTGGCATTTGGACAAATATTCTGGCCTTGAAATGCTATTCTTTGTGCTTTGGAGGAAAGCTTTGTAAAAATGCATCCCTAGTGTTACAGTAAAGTAAATCAATACTGAGACTTTAAAGTTCAGCTGCTGTCAAGATTTTCAGTCTGTCGTGGACGTGCTGATGTTTTGGCCAAGAACAGTTCTCACAAAGCAACCCAAAGTATGGAATGTAATGTGAATTTAATGTGCTTTGCCTTTTCATTCCCGTCATTTGCAAGTATTATGATCTCTGTGAAAGTAATGTTAATTAGGAATGAAAACGGCAAATTTATCCAGAGGTCATTTTTATTCCTAAACTGTTAAATAATCTAGTAACACAGAAAGTATGCCAATAAACAGTCCTAATTTTCATTTCATATTTCAAAACAAGTAATGCTCCAGGGTATCCGCTGCTTGCACTAAGGCTGGGTTGAAAAACAAGGATTAATTTTTAAACCTGATTAAATCAAAATGTAGCACCAAACTTTTAAACTAGCTTAACCTGGAAACAAATTAAACCTTTCATTAAACCTCACCATAGTTTTTACTCTTAACCTAGATTAATTATCATTGTGTTGCACCAGAACTTTAAACTGTGATCCAGTATTAACTTTAAACTTAGACTTTAGGAGGTTTAACTTTAAAATAGCTTCTTTTGAGGCAGATTGAGAAAAACAATCAAGTTCCTTGTGGTGATGATGGTGATAATGATGATGTGTTTTGATGTGTGTGGAGAAATTAAAGTGTCTCTGAGCCACCATGAGAAGGCTAACTGACTTTTAAGCTAGCTATCAAAAATATAGTGTTTTGTTTTTGTTTTTGACTTTTTAGCTAGCTATCAAACAGTGTAGTGTTTTGTTCACTTTTCAGCTAGCTAGCAAACAATGCAATGTTTTAAGGAATACAGAGCAGCCGGAAGTTAGCAGTTTCCCCCCATCTTTTATACGTAATATATTGGCAGTGCTCAAATGTATTTATTTATTTGATTATTTATTTTGACTTGAATAAGCAAGCATGTCCATTAAACTCAGTTTAAATCACTTCTTCTTCTAGTTTGGCTAGAAGTTTGATTAGAAATAATCTTAGATTAAGATTCTTTGTAGGTGCACCTCAGTCTAAGTTGAAATCAAACCAATTTATGATGTTTAAGTTATCATCTTCAGTGTTGCGGCTTCCGAATCACGGCAGACTGAAATTAGCTCTGGAATCTTGTGTGCTTATGGCCAACTTCCAGCAGCCCTCAATTACAATGCTGCAGAGCCAGAAAAGGGGAGAGAGGTAGACTGCATGGAGCCCTTCAACTCTGCTGTACTGCTCTGTCACTCAAACACACTGTCACCACCACAGCTGAGACAGATCGCCACACTGCGTTTAGGGACACATGGGAGGCATTTAGTGCACACACACACACACACAGATGTTTTGTGAATGTTACCTTGCAGCTATCAGTTAAACCACTGGGGGGAGCCTTGGAGAACTTTCACTAGACACTTAGAATTTAATACAGCATAATGAGCTTCTGTATATATTTCCTCAGAATTAAAGTTAAATTTACTTTGCAGACAAGTCAAAGCATTTATGCATTACATGAATTTAGACAGAACCACAGACAATTGGAAGCTGTTCTCTTTATTTAATGAAAAAGACACAATAATTTTCTGTGTGCCAGACACTCGGTGGTTTTGGATTATTCTGCAGATGGTGACAGTCTTGTTGAACACTTTCCACATTGCTCCAAAGTGTCTCTCAGGCTCAATTACAGATCCTCTGCTGTGGTGTGGGTCCAGTGCCAGAGCGGGCCTATTGTTTGTGCAAGGAATTTTAACACCCTTGCTCGTTTTTAAATATCAATATTTGAATGTTTTTCCCCTTGATTTAATACTCAAACTTTAAATTCTCATAAGTATTGAATGATAGATGTGTTTGCTTGGGATAGTTAAATATTTAAAATGGATCTTGGAGAAGAGTTTTAGAGCCGCCCGCTCCAAGAGAGTTAAATGCGGTAGCACAAATAAATATTGAATCCAGGACTTCACCTCCTACACGTACATGAGACAGTTCTGCACTAGTGAACACACTGGCTACCTGCACCTTTTTAATTTGAGTTCAATAGCGACAGCCAAAGACTCCCTGTCTGAGGTAGTATGCTGCAGCCTGTGGTTTTGATGTTTCTTTAGCAAAGGAGAGCTTTCTGGTATGTAGGAGGAACAAGGTGTTGACTTATTAAGTGAACTAAGAAGTGAAGGAAAATGTTATGTGCAGGGTCTATTGTAGGTGCTGTGGTTGGGAACAGAGCCCATAAAACATATGGGAAAGTGTTTAGGACTCATACTTATTTTTCTTAAACTAACTTACCCTCTATTTCGACACAGAAATAATACACCTTTTCTGCTGTTGTCAGGTTTTGATATTGCTCAGCTTTTTCCTCTTTGTGTCTCTCCAGGTTTAAAAAGAAGGAGCCAAAATGAAGACAGCTGCCAAGGGTTTTGGGAAGTCTAAAATGGACCCTTTGCACCGTGAGGGTTGGTGGAACAGAAGGATAGTGCTAATGGTGTATGTGGCCTTGGAGCTTGTAACAGTCCATTCCCCCGCAGTCCTGGGGACCCTCGAGCTGCAGCTGGACGAGGAGCAGCCAGCAGGCACGATTGTAGGTGACATCAGCGCGGGACTTCCTCCTGGTGTCACAGCATCCCTGTACTTCATCTCAGACCATGAGGGCACAGGCGTGGGCAGTGATTTGGACATAGATGAGAGCACAGGGATTATTAAAACTGCCAAAGTTCTGGACAGGGAACTTAGGGATAGATACAACTTCATTGCGGTCACCATGACAGGTGTAACCGTGGAGGTGACCATCAAGGTGAATGACATAAACGACCATGCCCCGACGTTCCCAAGAAAGCGAGCCACGTTTAAAATCCCAGAGCAGACAGCCATCAGCACCAGGTTTCCTCTTGAGCCAGCTGTTGATGCTGATAAAGGCCAGCTCACAACACAGGGCTACCTTATCAAGGATGGAAATGTTGGCCAGGCTTTCACCTTGGAGACCAGGAGAGGAAGCAACGAGGTTCTCTATCTGGACTTGGTGGTCAATGCCATCCTAGACAGAGAGAAAAGATCCACCTATACCTTATCTTTGGAGGCCTTTGACGGTGGTTCCCCCAAAAAGACGGATCAGATGACATTAGATATTATTGTACAAGACATTAATGACAACGCTCCTGTTTTCAACCAGAGCCGCTACCACGCCATCATATCTGAGAACCTCCAGCCAGGAAGCAACATCCTGCAGGTGTTTGCCACAGACGCTGACGAAGGCGACAATGGGATGGTCCTGTATGAAATAAATAGGAGACAAAGTGACCCGGACCGCTACTTTGTCATTGACTCTCGCACTGGCATCATCACGCTCAACAAGCCGCTGGACTTTGAGATGAGGAGAGTTCACGAGCTGGTGGTCCAGGCGCAAGACAACGCAACCCAGCCAGAGGTGACCAACGCATTCGTCACCATCCACGTCAGAGACTACAACGACAACCAGCCGACCATGACCATCATCTTTCTCAGTGAGGACGGATCGCCCAGAATCTCTGAGGGTGCACAGCCAGGCCAGTACGTAGCCAGGATCTCAGTCACTGACCCAGACTACGGAGAGTACGCCAACGTCAATGTCTCACTGGAGGGAGGAGACGGGAAATTTGCCCTGACCACGAAGGATAGCATCATCTATCTGATCTGTGTGGACAAGATTCTGGACCGGGAGGAGCGAGACAGCTACGAGCTAAGGGTGATGGCAACAGACTCGGGCACGCCTCCTCTCAGGGCCGAGTCCTCCTTCGTCATCCAGGTGATTGACATCAACGACAACCCTCCTCTGTTTGACCAGCCGGTGTACAGGCAGGTCATTCCTGAAGTGGTGTTTCCAGGGAGTTTTGTGTTACAGGTGACGGCTAGAGACAAAGACCAGGGGCCCAATGGGGACATTAACTACAGCATCCTGCAAGACAAAGGTGCTTACTCCAACTGGTTCAGTATAGACTCCGTTACGGGGATTATCACCACGCTTTCACAGCTGGATTATGAAAAGAACCCCAATCCCAGTATAACTGTGGTGGCCACAGATGGAGGGAAACCACCCCTGTCCTCCACGGCTGTGGTAAACATTGTGCTTCAGGATATAAATGACAACGAGCCTGCTTTCGAGAGAAACTTCTACAATGTGTCCATAAAGGAGAACACAGCACCAGGGACCTGTATTCTTGAGGTAGGACAGTTTCTTTCAGATTTATTTCATGAAATAGTTTGTGAGTTGATTAATTCTGTAAACACACTCAAACACTTAAACGCTGAGCTCATGCAAGAACTTGAACTCAACTTGGGGGCAATTGTGAAGAGCATAACAAATGGAAATTTATTAGATAAATAGGAGAGAAATTTGTTAGACTTTGTGACTCCTTTCATTCCTCTATGAAGAGTTATTTTTTAATGTTAAAGCTGTTTAAATTGGACTGCCTTAGAGTGGATTTACCTGCAGTTGTAGGCCAAGATGATCTCCTCTTTGGCTGTCCTCCCCTTCACCTCTCGAAAGGTTTCCAGGGTAACAGAGGCAGTGTAAAGTCCTCTGTCAGCCCAGGCACAAAGGGGTTTTTCACATATTCACAGGCAGAGACAAATTCAGGGCTTTATCCAAAGAAATAGATGTCACTTCACTCTAAAAAGGCACCTTAATTAGGCTAGTTGAGCGTGAGAAAAAATGGCTATAGCCGACAAGATGAATTGAAGTTTAGACAAATTACAGCTCCGCCAGTGACTGCAGTCTGGTTTCACTGAAATATATTGTATTCTCAAACAGTTTTTGGCTATCTTATTAATAAAGATAAAACTACTAAAGACAGCTCATCAGTTGTTTAAATTTGTTTAAATCATACACTATAAATGCAAATATTGTCTTTACTTAAATTAAACAGTGCATTAAATTAATACTAATCTATTAATTTACTTGCTTACACTGAGTTTCCAGTGCTTTTTGCCTTCATAGTTTCAATCTATCATATTTAGGTGATTTTTCTGAATAAATCTTTTTAGGTACACATAATTGGGATTTTTTTTTAGATGTTGAAGTCCTTGGCAAGGCAAAGTAAGGCAAGTTTGTTTGTATAGCACATTTCAGCAACAAGGCAATTCAAAATGCTTTACCTAAAACGTTAAAAAGTACCAAAGCAAAGTGTAAAATGAACATAACGAACATTTCCACACGATTAAAAGAGTTATAGAAAATAAGAAAACAGAAAATTAATCAGCTTTGATTTATTGATGCAGTTTTCTTTTTTCCAGATTTGTAAAAACTGTAAGTAGAAAGTAGACCTGTCCCACATGACCTAACAGGTCTGGATTGTTCATAATGTAGCAGATTATATCAATCATGACAATTAACTTTTGTCTTTATTGTTATTTAATTACTGCTAATAAAATAATTTGCACAGGGGCAAGTAGATTTATGACCCACTTGCCTGACCTGCTTTTTTCTTTTTAAGTATAGACATTCATAGAAATTCTGTTTCACAAGAGTCTGCTGTAGTATTGCATGGATCAAGGGGTTGGACACAGAGTGCAGTCCAGACAGAGGACCCAGCAGCAGACGGGATCTTGGCCCGGGGTTTGGCCTTGGGAGAGGGAGGGGTGAAGGGAGACGCAGGCCTCACCGCGACTTCTGGCCCGGCCGCAGAAATAGAAGCTACGAGGGCTTCTTGTGGGAGGTCCCCTAATTATAAATCACAGGGACCGCAAGGATGAGGAGAAAGTACTGAAATTGATTATGGAATTTTGAAACAAAACCAAAGAACAATTAAAAAATGTATGTTTTGGAGAACCGTAAAGCTCACTCGATCACTCTTTCCAGTGTGGACAGAAGTTCATGTTCTGTGAAAATATCTGGAAAACCCAGATTTTGTTTTCTTTCAAACAAGAGATGGTACTTCTCGTTGCCTCCAAAAAACATTACTACCTGCTCTCGCACAGCTCTCGAAGTATGACATGTTTGATCAGTGGCTTCACAGAGTCCAAGTATGAAGTAGTTCTTTAAAGCCACTGCTCTCTGGCCTCTCTTGAGCCTGCAGCCTGGATGCTGCAGACGTGTGTTTGGCGGGCCATGTGAGAACAGACTGCTCTTACTCAGGGTGCCAGCTCTACATCCAAACATCTCAGCAAGACATCTGATGGCTGCCTTTTTTTTTCTCTGCAGATGAAATTCCCAATGTCCCCTTTTTTTCCATGCACAATGCTATCCAAAAACCATTACAATAAGGGTATTGTAATCATTAATTCAAACGTTTGAAGTGGCTCGATTTTTTTTTCCTCTGCAGGTCACCAGCACAGCGGTTCATGATTATTCTAATACAGTCTGGCTCCACAGTGCTGTGCCTGTGATATTTTGTCACTTTCCGCCATACATCAATTGGTTTATGGATGAGTTTAGAATTAGATGTGTGGGGGGAAAAAAAGATAACTAAAAATAAGGACTTAAGCCTATTAACAGCAGTCGGTCTTGTAATTCAATATGCAATATCTACTGCAAAGAAAATGGGTCATCCTTGAGAGTGGAAATCAAATACGACATAAAAACAACATTTTAAAAACCACAAGCTGCATTGTGGAATGCATTTCATGAGCCATTACTAATTCTATTCTCCATTATTAGTTTTCAAACTGTGTCCAATTTTACAAGTTTTCTGGATGGTGTATAAGTCTAATATAACCATTACACCGCAGATCTGATGCTACAAAG